>JAVTVY010046685.1:0-21992 GCA_036873755.1 Hanleya hanleyi
AATAAGTTTCGTCCCGAAACTGTAATAAATTGTCTGTGGTAGTCATTTTAATCGATGTTTGGTGGAGTTTTTAGAAGTTCTTGTGTGATGTTGATTGAAGTTGAAGGTTCCTGTGTAATGTTGAACTGTGGCTGAGGTCGCTGATACTTGTCTGGAATATGGGAAGCTTTTGCTCTTGGCTTTCTTGGGTCACTTCTGTCTGTGGACACCATACAGCTGAAACACTCAGATGTGAAATGCAGAGAGTTAGCAATGTTTAAGATATATTTGTATAGAAAGAGTTGGCACAAAGATATTCATTATTATTCAAGAGTGATTATTTAGTCAATCTTCATTTTTTTTTTCTTTTTTTATAATTTTGTTACATGTATCATTACATCATTTACATACTTACATACATGGGTTATATTGAGGACTATGTACATATATATTCCTGTTTAGATACAACATTCCAAATGCACAACAAGGACACTGATCACCATGTAAAGAGAGATATAGGTTCTAGTCAAGTCAGTAATACTTATTCTGACACAGTGATCTATTGTAAAGAACATAAATGAATGAAATTGAGAAAGAAATGATGTTGGATAATTAATTCCTGAAAATCAAAAATGAAAAATGTAATGTTGTGTTTCACTTGAAACCCAGGCTGAAAAAGTTTGATGGGAAGACTTGCTGCAGACAAGTCTGACCCTAGCACTTGATTTTCAACCGGTGCCTCAGTGAAAGAGCACAACAGAGAAACTATACTTTATTTTGTCAAGATGAATGACTCACATAATTTTTTAGTGTTATTAAACAATTATTTTCTAGGAAAGAATAAACATACATGTAGGTAGTATTATATACATACATACATACATGAGAGTATAAAGTGCAAACCCTGCATTCCCAAGATCCTTGGAGCTTTCACAACATAATATAAGTTAGTAATGTTAGTGTGAATTATAATAAACTACATCAAGACATCAACACATAATGCAACAACTTGTAAGTAGTAACTAATTATTTACACATTCCTTTTGGTACTCGAATATGGTTTGTCAAGCCATATGTCGAAACCACCTTACAACTAATCAGGGATGACAAGTCCCAGGCTAGTCCCAAGGCTTTCATATCTTACATGATAATTAGGGGTATACAGATTTCTCCCATCGCAGAGTACTGTTATGATGGCTCAAATCTTGATCAAAGTTTGCTACACTATTAGAATTTACATTCTGTTCATTGTACCAGATGGCCTTCTTTGCAATCACATTTTTGAAAAACATTTTGTTTTTGGGACCTAGTTTTATATGAAATAGGTAAGGAAAATCCCATGAAGGGCCGTGACCTGTGATATGGTAACCTGTTTTATCCCAAATTTCCTTCATGAAGTGCTCTATTGCCAACCATGGAACTTGGTTTAGGGGAAACCAGCCTGTTTCTCTGACCGTTTGAGATGATCGCCAGTATCGTGCTTTGACATAGTACTTGTCTATCCTGTACTCAATTTCTTCAATGAAGTGAATAATAACAACCCTGCCATCCGGCTGTTTGCTCTGCTTGTCATTATTTTTCATGTTAATAAAAGCTACATTTCCCTGAGATTATTTTGTAAAGAATTTGTTCTGGGCTAAAGGTTTACGCCTCTTCTTACCAGACAATGTTTTGTCAGCATGATATTGTCGACGCAGCTCATCTGGGAGACTTGTATCATGCTCCCAGGTGGAGCCTCTATTCTTATCTACCCATTTAATCCTGTAGCACATTCGTCCATTGTAACGTTTTGATGCTAGGATTTTGTCAATTTCACTTGGTAGGAATTTGTTTGGTGTTGTTCCCGAGTTGGGATCTTGATTTGTACTTGATCTTGGGATTGTACCGGTATCTTTAGGATGTTGAATAGTTTTGGGTGTTACTCTTGTTTTTGCCCGTTCATTGTTTTTAAGTGCTGCTTTTGTTTTTGGCACATGATGCTCTTTTGTTTCCTTTGTTTCATTGTTCCGTTTGTCATTGGTATTTGTCTCGTTTTCATCATTTTCTGACTCGATTTCTTCTGGATTGAGATCATCATTTGTTTGTAGTAAATCTTCAGGCTCATAGTTTGGCCTGTCTGCTGGGTCATGAAACTTTTTGAGACGGTTTGCATGAATCATTGATTTCACTTCTTTATCGTCACTACATTTGCGCAATTTGTATGTGTAGTTTTGTCCAACCAATACAACATAATATGGTCCTTGCCACTTTTTTGTTAGTTTGGGAGATCGGCCCACAGTCTTTTTGGTACAATATAACCATACCTTTTGTGCTGGCTTGAATGTTGGTTCCTTTGTTCTTCTATCATAATAAGTTTTGTATTTTGTTTGGGCTTTTTTCAAATTTTCATCTGCAATTTTTCTATACTCAGCCAGATTGTCTAGAATTTTTGACAAGTATGTTCTATGATCCTTTGACAGTGTTTCCTTTGGAATTAGAGTGGTATCTATTGGTGTTCTCATCTGTCTACCAAACAGCATTTGATAAGGAGATAAGCCAGTTGATTGAGTGGCTGGGGTCATGCGGTATGCCATCATAATACCTGGTATATGATCTGGCCAATCAGTTTGGTCTTCCTTGATGTAGGCTCTTAGACCCTGTTCAATGACGCGATTCATTCTTTCACATGTAGCATTGGTTGCAGGATGATATGAACTAGTTTTAGCATGTTTGATGTTGAATAGTTCTGTCATGGCTGCTATGAGTTTGGACATGAACTGAGCACCGCGATCGCTGACTAATTTGTCTGGTGACCCATAACGTGTGAGAATTTCTCTGTATAAAATGGATGCAACCTCAGTGGCTTCCTGGGTTTTCATAGGAAAACATTCTGGCCATTTGCTGTAAGAATCCACTACAAGGAGTAGATATTTGGAACCATCCGGAGTTTTTGGAAGTGGGCCGAGTATGTCAATATGAAGACGCGAGAAAGCACGTTCATATGGCAAGGGTTTAAGTGGTGCAGGCTTATCATGAACATTTGTTTTGATCTGTTGACATGTCGTGCATGTACGTACATAGGTACACACATCTGTGTACATTTTATCCCAATGATATTTGGATCTTATAGCAGCATACATTCTTTCTTGACCTTGGTGGCAACCTCCTAGCACTGAATCATGATAGGCTTGGAGTATATCCTTGCGATTACCTCTAGGAACAGCTATCTGTTTTGTATAAGAATCGGCAGCCTTTTTATTTTTTGTATTAAAGAAATGATACAGAATTCCGTCCTCAATCACATAATGATATGCTTCCGCAACTAAGCGACGACTCTGTTTTGGATCATCCGGAAGATCACCATTTTCTTTGTAGGCAAAGATCGGGGCTAAGTCAGGACACTCACGTTGTATGCCCTCCAGAAATGGATTTGAAATTACAATTTCAGTATTGACTTGTGCCACAACAATTGTATCTTTTGGACATATAGTTGCTAAATGAGCATGTTTCGGTTCCTTATATGTTAGAGTTGCCTCAATTGGCTCATTCTGATTCTCTGTATTGGATAAATATGTGGTTTCTATACTACTCACAATGGTTTCTTCTGTACTTTCAGTTGTGGTTGCTTCATATTCTCTTCTAGACAACCCATCAGCATTTCCATTTTTAGCTCCTGGCTTGTACTGAATTGTGAAATTGTACTCTTGAAGCTCGAGAGCCCACCTGCCTAGTCTACCTTTGTTAGCTTTTATGTTGTTTAACCAAGTGAGGGCAATGTGGTCAGTGAAAACACGAAAGTGAGCATTTGCGATGTATGGACGAAAGGCACGAACTGATTCAACTAATCCAAGACCTTCTTTCTCTGAGATATGCCATGTCTTTTCACTACCGCGCAGGGATCGTCCGCCAAAGGCTATAGCATGTTCATTGCCTTTTTCATCTTTTTGTCCTAAAACATATCCTATTGCACTATCAGACGCATCTGTTGAAATAATGAATTCATTTTGGAAATCTGGATATGCTAATATAGGGGCTGTGACAAGTGCTTGTTTGAGTGCTTTGAATGAATTTTCAGTGTCATCGGTCCATTTGAATTTAACGTCTTTCTGAAGAAGTTGATTCATGGGGGATGCTATTGAAGCATAATTTTGTACAAATTTGCGATAGTAATTGCATAAACCTAGGAAACTTCGAACCTCTTTCTGTGATTTTGGTCTGGGAAATGATTTAACAGCATGAACTTTGGCTTCATCCACATTAATACCTTGATCACTTAGCACGTGTCCTAGATATGGAACTTGCCGCTGTGCAAATGCACATTTTGGCGGTTGTAATTTAAGATTTGCTTCCCGTAAGCGAGAGAAAATTTGTCCAAGATGGACCATATGTTCATCCAATGTGTTCGAATGACATAAAATATCATCTATATAGCATAGGGTGTGAAGATAAGTAAGGCCGGCAAGGACCTGTGACATCATGAGACTGAAGCTCGCGGGCGAATTTCTCATTCCGAACGGAAGAACTCGGAATTGGAACCTTCCCTGATCCGTCGTAAACGCGGTCTTTGGTTTTGTGTCATCATGTAGTGGAATTTGCCAAAAACCACTTGCCAGGTCAAGAACAGAAAATATTTTAGACTTTGCCTGTGCTACAGAGTCGATAGCATCTGATAACAATGGGATGGGAAAAGAAATCGGTTCTGTGATCGCATTCAGCTTGCGATAGTCTACCGCAAATCTATATTTTCCATTTTTCTTTTTCACAAGCACTACAGGGGATGACCATTCAGATAGTGATGGTTCAACTATGTTATTTTCCAGCATTTCTTTCACTAATTCATCACATCGCTGTTTTGTCTGGGGGCTTTGTCGGTATGGACGTGAATAAATCGGTTTTTCCGTTTTAGTGAAAATTCTGTGATAATGAGCACTAGCTTTGCCTAATTCACTCATATCTTTGGCAAAAACATCACGGTTACGACCAAGAAATGCTAAAAATGAATCCTTTTGCTTGGGTGTAAGTATGGAATCGTCTAGTGTTATTCCTAGGTCTCGTGCTAGGTTAGCATAGTGAGCATCACTTTTCGTGTCTCCTTCCATGAAATTTACATCCGCTGAGTTGTTTGATGTATTATCTTGTTTCATTGTTGTAATCGAGTCTGGTGTAACTACGTGAAATGTGGCAATTGTTGCATGCTTCTCGATATAGACAGGAAGGTTGGATGGGTTCATTACTTTGTAAACAGCCATTTTGTTTCTAACTTTTGCGACAGTGCGCGCACCTGCAATGCTATATTTTGCTGAAAGTGACTCTATTGGTTCCAATAAGATCAAATTTCCATCACCTGCTTCAGGTACATATACAGGAAAATTTATTTCACGCTTTGGCTTAACCAGAATAATGTCTGTTGTTGTGGCACTCCCAGATTCTTTATGTCCATATACTTTGTTGTTTGTTTCAGTCGCCATGGAAATGTTAAACTGACCATTGCAAAGCAATAGTTTGTTCCTTTTAAAATCAATGTTTGCATCATATTTCCTTAAGAAATCCTCTCCTAAAATTACATCTTTGTGTAATGTTTTAAATACATAAAATTCTCCATTGAGCTCTTCAAGATCTTCAAATTGAATTGGTAGATTCACTACGCCCAACACAGAATGAACTTCACCACAAACACCTGTAATGGCTCGTAAATTACATGTATTAGCGACTGCATTTGGGTAGGCTTTCTGCAAACACCGCTGTGAAATGCAAGAAATGCTTGCCCCTGTGTCGACCAAAGCATGTGTTTTTAACTTGCCAACCTTGATATGCACTGAGCTTTTCTCAAGGGGTGTTGTGAGAGAAATGTTAGGTCTCACTTGACAATGTATGCTATTGTAAGCTCTACCAACTTTTTGACAGTTGTGTTTGTTGCACTTCCAGCTGGCCATTTTACTGTTTAAGGTTAAATCAGTTTGAATTTCCAAGACAAGATAGATAAAACAAGCTAGTTAGTAAATCATATGGCGATTATACTTACTCTTGGTGTTTGTCACTCTTTCTTGGTACTCCGGCTCCTTAGCTGGTTCTGTCAGTCATCAAAGGCGGCTTGAATTATTTCATCTTCGTCTAATCATTCTTGTGTTGTTTTTCTTTGGGTGTTCACCATTCATTGAAATTCCGATGTCATCATACATTCCGGTATGAAATCTCTTAGTTTGGGGAGCTAAGAGCAGTTGTACTGGGAAAGTCTGTCAATCTAAGAAGATTACAGGCCGGGATTCTCCATCATCTATAACCTAGTTGGCTCACTGGTTATCACATTAATAAGTAAGTCGTAGTCCATGTTAAATATAACACAACCTAGCTTTATTTACCCTAATCTAATTATCTCACCTTGACGTAATATTAATTCTAATATACACAATTATACAGCACTTCCAGTTATTACAGAAACTATATGTTAGTACATATAGTAATCTACATTTACAAGTGTTACCTATATAACTTACATTTACTAACTGCCTTGGCGCTGCAAAGTCGCATGCCAAGATGAATTCTAAAAGTGAACTGACCTGGTTTCATACTGACCAATATTTATACCCATTATAGTTTTAGTGAAATCCCTAGGTAGACATTCTTAACAATCACAAACACACGTTTAACAATTGTTCAAGTAATCCTAAAGTCCTGTCATGTCTGCCAGCTTTCCTGTTCATTCAGTATGACATCTCAATTAACAATAGGGACTCTTATCTAAATAAACAATAAAAGATTATATTAGCCTAAAATGGCAGTCTGACCATAATTGACACCTGGCTCCTGTCTTTGCACCAGCTGGTCAGAACTTGTCTAACAACACTAATTGAATGTCAACTTCAAGAGTTATGAACTAATCTAATCTGTTATCAAAACATCTTACTACAAATGGATACTCATACCCTTAAATCCTAATTCCAACATGTGTTACATAATATTGAGTGTATACATTTATCAGTAACTAATAACTCCATACTTATAATACAAATTCACAATAAACAAACATTAAATAATAATGGAATATAATTGAGGTACATGTTCATTTTACATGTACATGTCTTATGGCTCTGTTATAGTTATTTTACATGTACATGTCTTATGGCTCTGTTATAATATTTAATGGGGAATAATAAATAACACAGAACAAGTTCACATTGACATTGCTTACAACCAAAAGTTTTATTTCATATGACCGATCGAGTGTTACAGAATGATACAGGCAGTGCACTTAATTACATGACAGATAACAGATGTACAATATCATTACACGGGGAGAAGCTTAATTCTGTCAATGACTGGGTTGATTACCAGCTATCACAGGGTTCAACCAGATACGGTAAATATACCTCCATTGTGTATAACCAGATATAGTACATACCTCTATTGTGTATAACCAGATACGGTAAATATACCTCCATTGTGTATAACCAGATATAGTACATACCTCTATTTTGCATTATCATGTTAAGTTAACAACCCATTTGTGAAGCACTGTGCAGAATTTTAACATTGAGTTAACCAGATCATTTCCAAACTGTTAAACTTCAGTCTGCATACAAGAAAGCACAGTTAAGAGGTATAATACCTGGTTTAATACATCCAGAACTTACTATTGTGACCATCTACATTGGGATGAATTAGGGGAAGACAACTCTGTACAATTGGAATAAATGCCGTTACCGATATTCTCATCATGAAGTGATCATTCACCTTTCATGTTGACATGGAGGGTCACAGTGTTATCATATAAAGCTCACAGGTCAGCATGAAGTGATTATTCACCTTTCATGTTGACATGGAGGGTCACAGTGTTATCATATAATGCTCACAGGTCAGCATGAAGTGATCATTCACCTTTCATGTTGACATGGAGGGTCACAGTGTTATCATATAAAGCTCACAGGTCAGCATGAAGTGATCATTCACCTTTCATGTTGACATGGAGGGTCACAGTGTTATCATATAAAGCTCACAGGTCAGCATGAAGTGATCATTCACCTTTCATGTTGACATGGAGGGCCACAGTGTTATCATATAAAGCTCACAGGTCAGCATGAAGTGATCATTCACCTTTCATGTTGACATGGAGGGCCACAGTGTTATCATATAAAGCTCACAGGTCAGCATGAAGTGATCATTCACCTTTCATGTTGACATGGAGGGTCACAGTGTTATCATATAAAGCTCACAGGTCAGCATGAAGTGATCATTCACCTTTCATGTTGACATGGAGAATACTAGTGTTATCATATAAAGCTCACAGGTCAGCATGAAGTGATCATTCACCTTTCATGTTTTGACATGGAGGGTACAGTGTTATGTATAAAGCTCACAGGTCAGCATGAAGTGATCATTCACCTTTCATGTTGACATGGAGGGTCACAGTGTTATCATATAAAGCTCACAGGTCAGCATGAAGTGATCATTCACCTTTCATGTTGACATGGAGGGCCACAGTGTTATCATATAATGCTCACGTGTCAGCATGAAGTGATCATTCACCTTTCATGTTGACATGGAGGGTCACAGTGTTATCATATAAAGCTCACAGGTCAGCATGAAGTGATCATTCACCTTTCATGTTGACATGGAGGGTCACAGTGTTATCATATAAAGCTCACAGGTCAGCATGAAGTGATCATTCACCTTTCATGTTGACGCTGGAGAACCACAGTGTTATCATATAAAGCTCACAGGTCAGCATGAAGTGATCATTCACCTTTCATGTTGACATGGAGAAGTAGTGTTATCATATAAAGCTCTGGAGTCAGCATGAAGTGATCATTCACCTTTCATGTTGACATGGAGGGTCACAGTGTTATCATATAAAGCTCACAGGTCAGCATGAAGTGATCATTCACCTTTCATGTTGACATGGAGGGCCACAGTGTTATCATATAAAGCTCACAGGTCAGCATGAAGTGATCATTCACCTTTCATGTTGACATGAAGTGATCATTCACCTTTCATGTTGACATGGAGGGTCACAGTGTTATCATATAAAGCTCACAGGTCAGCATGAAGTGATCATTCACCTTTCATGTTGACATGGAGGGCCACAGTGTTATCATATAAAGCTCACAGGTCAGCATAAAGGGCGTAAAGATTCAACATATATACTACATGTATATAATATGAAAGAAAACTTTTGTGTTGAAATGTTATACACAACTACACCATGTACAGAAGATAGTACTGATCAGTCCGGTTTATACAACTCAGCAAACCTTTACCAGTAGAATTAACACAAAGGATTTCATTAGAATAGCATTAGAATGTCAAACACAAGTCAGAAACTATTAGGGATTTCAACTGATAAAATTACTAGAGAAAAATAAGATGGGAAGATGATTATTTCGCCAGTATTTGATGGTAGCTCAAAGAAGTTCATATGATAATTGAACTGTGAGGCTCTCTGGTGGATATGAAGGAAATGTTGACTGAACATCCCAAATTGGATACAAAAGTTCACAGAGATGACCAAGCAGCTGTCAGTGAGTCCAACTTCCACAAAGACCTCCTTACTATTCCATAATGTTACAGGATAGATGTGGATACGACATGCTGGCATGACCAATCAGCTGTCAGGGTCCAGCTTCCATATGGACCCCCTTACTACTCAGTAATGTTACATGATAGATGTGCATAAGACAACTGGCATTAACAATTACCCGTCAGAGTCCAGCTTCCATACGGACTCCCTTACTACTCATTAATGTTACAGGATAGATGTCAGGAGTAGCAGAGAAGCTGTAAATGTTACCTTTTCAGTGGTTACATTACAGGTATCCACCAGGATAATCCAGGACCACTGGTTACATTACAGGTATCCACCAGGATAATCCAGGACCACTGGTTACATTACAGGTATCCACCAGGATAATCCAGGACCACTGGTTACATTACAGGTATCCACCAGGATAATCCAGGACCACTGGTTACATTACAGGTATCCACCAGGATAATCCAGGACCAGAATGATAAGGCCTGGTGCACACAACCAAGTTTTCCTTGACAAGCGAGACTAAATTTATGGAAGTTTGTAGTGGCCATTAGCTTGCTTACAAGCTTGTATTGTAAACGATGATCGTACCAGAGCAAGAGAGCAAGATGCGTATGGCCATAACAGTCTTCCACAAATTTGGTCTTAAGAGTTGTCAAGAAAAACTGGGTTGTGTGTACCAGGCCTTAATGTATTAGTGGTTGTACATATGTACCCACCATGATGATCTAGAACCAAAATTATAAATGTTACTTGTTTTAGTGGTTGTATATATGTACCCACCATAATAACCCAGAATTATAAATGTTGCTTGTTTTAGTGGTTGTATAAATGTAGGCCTACCCACCATCGTAATCTAGTAAGAGAATTATTGCACAGTGTTATTTCACATACCCCACAGCATCTTGGTTAAATATCGTTAATATGATTAATCTTGTTAATAGAGACTCTACCCTCCACCAAAGATCCACGCAATCCTATTTTCACAACACCCGCTCATAATTAAGTTCTTTGGCCAATTTTAAATGCTACGGTATACATCTTGTGACTCGTATAAATAATTAAACAATTTATAGAGAAAATTAGATACATGTATCCCTCCAAAACATACCTTAGTTGAATCAAAACCAGAAAGTCAATTTTGAAAAATCAAGAATTGGAAAAAAAAAAAAAAAAAAAAAATCGGAAACAAAGGTAGCATTGTTACACTTCGATAACCTGCATGTTTCGAATCAATACGAAATTGATAGATCCTATTATGCTACAGTAAAGTACCAGATAAGAAGATATGCGGACATTCTCTAACAGATAACCATTATTCGTTGCCCCCTCAGATTCTGGAAATGTTAGGGTATGATCGGACAATCATCCCTGTAATATGGTGAAGGAGGAGGAATGGCCGGGTTAAACAAAAAGGCAAAACAAGATCTACCATAACAGTAATCTCTCTAATCATTCGTCTCTTCAATTAAATTCGAAAAACGCATATTTTTGCTGACTCTCTTGAAAATAATTTGAAAACACAATTGTATGCAGAGTGAGCAATTTAACACCCCTTACCATATACAAAATTACACCGGGTCAGTTTGTATGGCACTGCAATCGGGAATGATGACTGACAGTTGTACATGTATATATCCCATCTGTACAAATTGTTTTAATCACTATTTTTCGGGCTAATTAACTCACAATACATACAATGGATGGAGATTATTAAAACATAAACAAAGTTTTTGAGAACTAGGAGGAAAGAATCCCAGAACTACTGTACCAATTTAGCCTCTATATATTTTTTCATGAAGTGGAAACAGTAATTTTTGATAGCACAGAAATATTTTGTCATCAGTGAGAAAGAAAGATGATTATCACAACTCTGTAAATGATCACTTATATCTATACTTATATCTATACTTATATCTATACACATATATTTATATATGTTCAACTATATACTACAACAAGATCTATTTACACTATATATGTACACAGTACAGAAACAAAACAACGGAGATACAGCAACTATCAGGACTGTAAAAACAGAACAATTGTGAGACAGCTACATGTACTATTAGGACTATATCAGTCAAGGGACCAACTTAGAGAAGTTATAAATGATAACCTGTACAAGTGATTATATCAAAATCTTTACTGTTCACAAAATAATCATATTTTCACCAGTCATGCCAGTAGTGAAGTCACTGATTGTTTCACCAGTCATGCCAGTAGTGAAGTCACTGATTGTTTTGACATCTGTTAATTCATTTAATTATACGGTCCATTACTATGTTCAACAACCTTCATGCTTTCAAGTACATGTAGTACATTCAGTAAACTTACATAAACATGAGATTTTAACCTAGATACATGTATTTACTGTGCTAAATGGCATTTATAACCTTATAAGAATCATGTTTGCATCAGAGGATCAGGTTTTCTTCCCTCGGATCAACTTTTTGTGACATTACATACCATAACTTCTCTGCAGAGTTACTGCCATATACATGTAGTTCATAACTTACTGTCTGTACCAGATAATATATCCGAGACGTTTGCGGCGATATTTCGGAGACAACTGATTGGAGGATATTGAAACTTCACACAGGAGATAAACTAAAAAGTACCAATTTTATTCCAAAGAATCAAGAAAATCCTTCCAGTAGTTCTCAAAAAATCGCGAAAACAAGAATTAGATGGGAGATTTGTAGGTTATTTTTCAACGTCATGACGTCAAGCCTGCATGTTATAACATTGGCAGATCAATGTTATCGTAGCCCCAAAATAACATGGTAGGTATTGGTGATTTTCGTCAATTCCCAACAGATTTTAATGAAATATGGAGGAAAAATTAGTATTGTTTAGTTAGTATACTGTGTGAAGTTTCAATGCTGTGCAATAATTTGTCTCCGAAATATCGCCGAAAACGTCTCGGAATATATTATCTGGGACACCCACAGTCATGACAGTAGGTTAGGTTATAATTTTATATAACTTCTGTAGGTTTGTCCCCTGACTATATAATAACAGAACAATTGACTCTACAGCTACTATCAAGACTATAATAACAAATAATTCAGATACTTTTCTCAGACAACTGTGGAGGTGAACAATATAATCGCTTTTTGGATTTTCGCATAATCCATGTAGAAATATAAGTCCTGCTTTATATCAGGGTATGAAATAAGCAAATTCAAAGTGGTGAGCCATTTTTCAGAACAAGACCAAACAGAAAGTTTCAACATGGGCAGGATAAACACTTGATCAGACTGTGTTGCCTTAAGCTTGCATCAAGAGCAAGCCCAAATATTGGCTTTCAGCTTGGGTATCCTGCACATACCAGTCCTGGTACGTATCAAGACATTGGCTTTCAGTCATGTCAGCTTGGGTATCCTGCACATACCAGTCCTGGTACATCTCACACATAGTGGCAGTATGATAATCTCTCGAAGAATTTACTCAAATATATGAACAAATTAGACCGATGAATATTTTCTTTTTCCAACATCTTGTACTGTAGCCCAATTGTGAACCATTTTGAACAATCAAAGCAGAATATTAAGCTTCTAAAGTGTGTTATAATTAATGTGTGTGAGTTATTAGAGAGATTAACCTGGCCTGTTGTAATTATAACTATAATTATAACCTGGCCTGTTGTAATTATAACTATAATTATAACCTGGCCTGTTGTAATTATAACTATAATTATAACCTGGCCTGTTGTAATTATAACTATAATTATAACCTGGCATGTTGTAATTATAACTATAATTATAACCTGGCCTATTGTAATTATAACTATAATTATAACCTGGACTGTTGTAATTATAACTATAATTATAACCTGGACTGTTGTAATTATAACTATAATTATAACCTGGCCTGTTGTAATTATAACTATAATTATAACCTGGCCTGTTGTAATTATAACCTGGACTGTTGTAATTATAACTATAATTATAACCTGTTGTAATTATAACTATAACCTGGCCTGTTGTAATTATAACTATAATTATAACCTGGACTGTTGTAATTATAACTATAATTATAACCTGGCCTGTTGTAATTATAACTATAATTATAACCTGGCCTGTTGTAATTATAACTATAATTATAACCTGGCCTGTTGTAATTATAACTATAATTATAACCTGGCCTCTTCTAATTATAACTATAATTATAACCTGGCCTCTTCTAATTATTTATAATCTCCCTCCACAGTCGTATGAATACACACACCAAAGTTACTCTAATCTTCTCTGTAATGCCCAAAAGTTGTTCTCGTATCAGAGATAGATTGAGAATGGATGGTGACATTATGGAGAACAGAGTGCGTCAAGAACTGTAGAGAATTGAAGGAACTTTGCTGCGTACAGATACATCTAAACAATAAGATAATCACATCGTTAAAACAAACATAATGGACTAGAATACGATGGGACTTTTCCATGCACAATATTATGCACAAGATTTTCTTGAAATTGCAACAATACTTGTTGAGAAATCAGCACTGTCGGGCTCATTGAAAACAGTACAAACTGTCTACCAAAACTAGGAATTCAGCAGTTTATTAAAAACAAATTCCTGGTAGACAGACTGAAACAAATGCCCCTCATTACTCCACCGAGTAGGTTAATTATTCTTCTTGAAACAGATAATGAAACTTCATGGATTTTTTAATTATGGAATGTGTTCACTGTCCAGTTAATCTCATAGCATTTGAGATTGAATGTAATGACACCTTTCAGTCATGGTGAAGTACTATCTGTGATACTGGTGAACATAAGAAAACTCGGCTCACCTTTCAATCATGGTGAAGTACTATCTGTGATACTGGTGAACATAAGAAAACTCGGTTCACCTTTCAATCATGGTGAAGTACTATCTGTGATACTGGTGAACATAAGAAAACTCGGTTCACCTTTCAGTCATGGTGAAGTACTATCTGTGATACTGGTGAACATAAGAAAACTCGGTTCACCTTTCAATCATGGTGAAGTACTATCTGTGATACTGGTGAACATAAGAAAACTCGGTTCACCTTTCAATCATGGTGAAGTACTATCTGTGATACTGGTGAACATAAGAAAACTCGGTTCACCTTTCAATCATGGTGAAGTACTATCTGTGATACTGGTGAACAGAACAACACTCAGTTTGACTGAAGCCCTAGGGACCATTCAAGTACTTGTATTACATACACAAAAAAAAAATGGATTTTTTCACCTCCCTCCCATACACAAAAAATTTAACGCAGTGTAAATAGTAAAAAATCTTAATTTTTAGACCACCCCTCCCCCACTCGCTACATGTATGTACGTAAAACTTGAATGCCCCTCTATAGGACATACTCATGTTAATTCATTGATTTTCTTTGAATACTGGAGAATTTACTTCACCACTTAGAAGTTCAAAATATCCCAACAGATCAACTTGTGTAAATACATGTTCATTCAATAATGAATGATGTTCAGTCACCAGATGGTTATAAGATTGTACATGTAACATATTCACTTGATATAGTTACAGTCAAAACAATATATTACTGTCAGTATATGAACCAGGTGGTTTGAGACAATTTCTGTTAGGAGCATTTTTAAAGGTAAACAGCATGTTTTGTAAACGTACATGTACCACTAAATGGTCCCCTCATTGGCTGTAGGTTTCGTAACTTGTGTCTAATTCCGCTTAACCCAGGGCTAGGGGCCGTATGAACCCATGTACTATCCTCATGGTGCTCATATGAACAGTCACAATCAAAGCGTGACTGAGATACATCATTCTTTAGATGACGACTTTACAACGAATATTTTGGATTAACATCATGATGTCTTGCCGGCATCATTGAAAACTGTTGACCGCTTCTATCTTGCAGGAAACAAGCCTATGTTTATGTATACTATGATTGTCTTTTTGAATTTGGTGCTAATACTGTTATATGGACAATGAAATAGGTCTTTGGATTATGGACGCGGATATTCTCTAATGGACGACAGCTGAATTATGAATGACGGACCAGACGTTTGTAATTTGTTATCATGCACTCCTGTGTGCTACAGACAAACAAATCTGCTAATGATAGTATCCTAGTCTCAGAGAGCGGGTGGGGACAGTAGTTATAGATCTCAGAGAGCGGGTGGAGACAGTAGTACTAGATCTCAGGGAGAGGGTGGGGACAGTAGTTATAGATCTCAGAGAGCGGGTGGAGATAGTAGTACTAGATCTCAGGGAGAGGGTGGGGACAGTAGTTATAGATCTCAGAGAGCGGGTGGAGACAGTAGTACTAGATCTCAGGGAGAGGGTGGGGACAGTAGTTATAGATCTCAGAGAGCGGGTGGAGATAGTAGTACTAGATCTCAGGGAGAGGGTGGGGACAGTAGTTATAGATCTCAGAGAGCGGGTGGAGACAGTAGTCAAAAATCTGAGGGAGAGGGTGGAGATAGTAGTCAGATATCGGGAAGCGGGTGAAGGCAGTAATCATATATCTCGGAAAGCGGGTGGAGACTGTCAAAGATCTCAGGGAGAGGGTGGAGACAGCAGTCATAGATCTCGGGGAGCGGGTGAGGCAGTAGTCATAGATCTTAGGGAGGGGTGAATGCAGTAGTCATAGATTTCGGGAAGCAGGTGGAGGCAGTAGTCATAGATCTTGGGAAGCAGGTTGAAAGAGTAGTCATAGATCTGGGGGAGCGCATGGAGGCAGTAGTCGTAGATCTCGGGGAGACGTGGAGGTAGTAGTCATAGACCTCGGGGAGCAGGTGGAGACATAGTCGTAGATCTCGGGGAGCAGGTGGAGACAGTAGTCATAGATCTCGGGGAGCAGGTGGAGACAGTAGTCATAGATCTCGGGGAGAAGGTGGAGACAGTAGTCATAGATCTCGGGGAGCAGGTGGAGACAGTCAGTAGTCATAGATCTCGGGGAGAAGGTGGAGACAGTAGTCATAGATCTCGAGGAGAAGGTGGAGACAGTCAGTAGTCATAGATCTCGGGGAGCAGGTGGAGACAGTAGTCATAGATCTCGGGGAGCAGGTGGAGACAGTAGTCATAGATCTCGGGGAGGTGGAGACAGTAGTACGATGCTGTATACCTTTAAGTTTGCCCCAGAGACAGCTTACATACATGTATATGATGTAATATAAATGTTTGAGCACTTATTATATGAAAGGCTGAGATTTCATGTATAAATATTCCAACAAGCCCCAAGTAGAGTATTAGCTGGTCTGACCATTGATCTCTACCAGTACATGTACTCAATCGTAATCGTAAAACTTGAAGGTAAACGTAATAAAATGAGCTACCCGAGAACAAAACATCATAAAATATCATCCAAATAAATAAATAACTTATCACAACCCAAAATAAGGTAACAACTCATGGAATGAACCAACATCAGGCATTATGACAATTGCAGCATCCTTTAAATGTTAAATACATATTTTTAAACATATAAGTCTTTTTCTTTTTTTAAAATATACTTTATCTGTATTGATAAATTATGCATATATGTGTACATAAATTATCCACTATTTACAATCACGTTACCAAGGAGACTGACAAGGATATACAGGTAGATATATAGTAACAGGTGCTAGTTGTCACACTGAGGGACACTGATATACAGGGGGGCTCATAGGGAGAAAGTGAAAGTAGGAAGAGGGGAGACAGGCCAGTTATTATTGACATAGCCAGGGGAGATAATCACTGCTTTGGCATTCTTCCATCCCGACCAGTTTTTATTCTCCATCCTTTTTATCATCAACTCCACCATTCGTGACTGGGGTCTCATCATTAAACAGTGGATTCTTCACCTCCATTTCTCCTGTCTGTGTGGAATAAAGACAACATGAACATCTTTCATTATCCATAAAAATGAGCATTAACTGAGTGATAATTGTGATTTTATTCATTGAAAATTGGCCAGAAAACATCTCCAGACATCTGGAAGCCCAGGGCTTCACAGCCACTGGAGACCAAAGAAATGTAATTGGGATAGCCATACCAACACAGGAAGGAAGCAATCAGAGATTGCTCAATTGTATGCCCCCCCTTCCACTTTAATCTGACACTGCCCCGCCATTGTTCTGTTCTTTATTGGTTGGTGGAGGCCTAATTTGGATAATTATAAATCTGTTTCAGTCACTTTTTTGCCATGCCTCACATAATACATATTCCAAGTATCAAGCAACAAGTGATAATACGATGCTTCGATGCAACCTGGTCGCCAGGGCTTTCGCCAAATCCGAAAATGTGACCTGGTCATGAGACCTACATTCCTTGGGAGTATATTGTGGTGAAATTATGAAGCGATCAGTGAACTTTGAATTTGCACCCAATTCACTGTTTTGGGGGCAATTTCATACTTCAGGACCTATGTTGTTTGCTTTGGAATGTAGAATAACATATAATATAGCCATTTTCCTGGTTCAAATCGGTTATGGACCGAGATCCAGCTTGGACAAATAAATATATCCCATTCACTTAGGTTTAAACAAAGGGCCATAACTCTTGAAAATATAACCGAAAACAGAGAACTTCACGCTGCACATCTATGGGTCACTGACCACATATCATGCAAATTTCGTACTTGTTCATACAATATTAACCGAGATCGAGCCCTACAAATCCCAATTCACAAAGATTTGAAGAAAAAAGGGCCATAACTCTTGAAAATATAAGCGAAATGTGGAGAAACTTCACGCTGCACAACTACAGGGCACTGACCACACATCCTGCAAGTTCCATAATTGTCCATACAATATTAACCGAGATCCAGCCCGGACAAGTCCCAATTCACGGAGAAATCAGGAACAAAGGGCCATAACTCTTGAAAATATAAGCGAAACGTGGAGAAACTTTACGCTGCACAACTGTGGGTCAATGACCACATACCATGCAAATTTCATACTTGTCCATACAATATTAACCAAGATCCAGCCCGGACAAGTCCCATTCACAGAGATTTCAGAAAAAGGGCCATAACTATTGAAAATCATACCGGAACTCGGAAAAAACTCTACGTTGCACAACTATGAGCCACTGGCCACATTCCATGCAAGTTTCAATCCTGTCCATCAAATATTAACCGAGATATTGCCCGGACAAGAAATTCGGACGGACAGACGGACGGACAAAGCGATCGCTATATGCCCCCCCTCTAGTTAGAGGGGGGGCATAATGAACAGGATCAAATTATATCAGTAATGGAGAGAGAAATAGCACTGATTCTGGAAAGAAAGTGTTTACTTTGTTGACACAAGCAGTCTACTAGTCAGCTTATGTAAAGTGCGTTATGCAATAAGTCAACCAATACAGGTTTTATGCAGGCGCTTTCAAAAACCGATCCATTCAAAG
Organism: Hanleya hanleyi; assembly: GCA_036873755.1. NCBI lineage: Eukaryota > Metazoa > Mollusca > Polyplacophora > Lepidopleurida > Hanleyidae > Hanleya > Hanleya hanleyi. The sequence continues at coordinate 18,824 of JAVTVY010046685.1, forward strand.
CCCGTTCCTTCTCATTCACCAAACGCTATATAGACGATCTTCTCGCTGTGGATAATCGCTATATAAATGACGCAGTGAAGGATATATATCCACCTTCACTGGATTTGAAGGAAACTACAGATAGCCCTACAGGCACATCATATTTAGATCTATATCTCTATAAAAATGAAGCGGGCATTCTCTCTCGTCGACTTTATGACAAAAGAGATGATTACAATTTCGACATCGTAAACTATCCCTTTCTGGACAGTAATATTCCAGTGGGACCTGCATATGGCGTATACATATCTCGCTTATTAGCATTTGCTAGATCCTGTGTTAAATGTGACGATTTTAATCAACGTCACAAAACACTGTTACAGAAACTTATAAAACAGGGCTATTCCACCAAACGCCTCCACTCAAAGTTTCTCAAATTTGGCGATACATATCGCATGCTGATAGCAAAATACGAACGTAGCGTGCAAGATCTATGGCGCTACGTTTCGTAACTTGTGTCTAATTCCGCTTAACCCGGGGCTAGGGGCCGTATGAACCCATGTACTTCAAGATCCTCATGGTACTCATATGAACAGTCACAATCAAAGCGTGGCTGAGATACATCATTCTTTAGATGACGACTTTACTACGAATTATGGATTAAGAATACTGATCAGCGATACGGATTTGATATTTTTGGAACATCATGATGTCTGGCCGGCATCATTGAAAACTGTTGACCGCTTCTCTCTTGCCGGAAACAAGCCTATGTTTATGTATACTATGATTGTCTTTTTGAATTTGGTGCTAATACTGTTATATGGAATAGGTCTTTGGATTATGGACGCGGATATTCTCTAATGGACGACGGCTGAATTATGGATGACGGATTAGACACTTGTAATTATTACCCGAATGGTCAACAAGCAGGCATACAACATGTAGGCATGGAAGATATCAGTGTCACAGTATATCTATTTGACCAAAATGCCCTACTATTCAAGCTCACTTGAATCCTTCCAATTCTCCATACAGTATCACACCATACTGATGGCAGCATATTTTCTCTGACTGCATTTTAGTTATGTGTGTAAGTAGGGGCTGATGTAGCATAGATTTAGATATATTTAGCTGCCAATACCCCATTGCCATATGTATATGCCAACGCTACACCAAAACCTTTTCAGCACATTGCCTATCCTTCAAGACCACTGTAATAAAATTTCATAGAAATCAAACAAGTCGTTCACCTATTCTCTGACTACAACGCCACCTAATGGAAATCAGTGCTATCGAAACACAACCAGACAAATTTCCCAGACATAAGGAGATGGCACACCAGGGTGTTAGCCAGAATTCAGAAAGTGGCCGTCCAACCGCTCCTGTCGCTGTCATCCGCCATTAGCAAGGCGAGTTGCCAGTGGTGATTGATAGCGTCTCGCGCGATAACATTCGCGAATCGGGAGCCCTCGGGTACGAGCGATGGAGCGGTATTAAACACCATCAACATGGAGCACGAGTTGGGGGAATTTCTACGCACGTTAGCCATGCCGCTCGACCAGCAGAGACGTGAAACAAGCCAACGATGTTAATAATGAAACGAAGAATTAGCTTACGCCGATTAAAGGAGCTATTTGAGTATATTGCCCGTCTATTTTATTGAATTAATCTGATTATTCCGCCCGTCACGAGTTCTCGTCTGCCCGTCATTTTCAGTCGTTTGAAAAAGTCACCTGTCCAAATTGATGGGCGGACAGGTCGCTAGCTAACTCACCGTGGCACACAAAGTCTGACCTGAAAATATTTAACTGTTTCAGAGATATTCACGCTTAAAGTCGCGGCGGCGGAGCCATTTCTCCTTGAAACATATGAGCATCCACTTTGTGCTCCACCAGGAATAAAAATATCTTCTGCTTCACACCTCTCGATTTAGCCCTGCCAGGGTCTCATGGACTGTACCAGAGTTGATCCGAGGTCACCCATTATCAGGGCAAATGAATATGGCGACCATCGGAGTGAATGGACATTACTAGCCATGACTCACCTATACATCTTCCCACAGCATTTAGTTCTATGATAATTTGTAAAAATCTAGCCTCAAACCAAGTGGCCTTGATGCTTTTTTAATAATTATTTAATATACGTTTGGTGTATTTCAGGAGAGAGAATTAAGGTTTCATGTCACGTTAAGTTGGCGTATTTCAAGATACATGTAATTCATGTACTCAATATGGAGATTAGATAGAACAGTTCTTTGGTTCTGAAAGAAACCTGCAAATGGCGAGACCCTTTGTACTTTTGGAATTTGAGTAAAAATACGAAGCTGAAGTTTCCACCCAGTCGAGTCCAGATTTAATAGGGTTCTGGTTCACGAGCATATATGGATGTGCACTGGAAGTTTGGTGTGCCTAGGTTAAGTCATTCTAAAAATATCTTGCTAATGATGGACACACAGACTGACAGACAAGACGACAATACCCTTTCGCCAAATTTTGGCGGAGGGGTCAAAATGGCTTATTGTTCATGGCCTAAATATATGCAGTTATGGTGCTACAAGGACAGATTACGGAGAGAACTTACCGGAGCCAAACCTGGGCACTCGTAAACAGTATAATCTCCCTCATCATTCTCCTCCTCAGAGTCGTCATCCGAGGCATCATGCTTCATCTCACCATTAGCCCTGTGCAGAGAACAGAATTCGTGAGACTACAAGTACAGCCAATCTAGGTAAACCAAGATGGTAAATCAGGGGAATACCATCTAGACGTAACGCTATGAAATTCTCGTGCGAACTGTTTGCCGATATTCTGCGAGATCCCATAATAAGTCAATCACGACCATTTCTGACTTTTCTCTCTGACAATGATTGACGTTTACCGGTACTTCACGGAGATTAACATCTCGCGCGGCACAATCTTTTGATATTTTCTACCCCCAAACAAAGCCAGACTTTTCGGCGGGAGTAAACTCTTTGATCGTCACGGATCTGTCTGGAAATGATGCAATATTTGGATACTGTTTCCCGATAATGATTATATATTAGTCCATGTGCTACCGTGTGAAATTACTGTGGTCGTGATTTTGAAATAGTTACAACAAGCTATCCATCTGATTGGCTAACAATAGTAGTTTCAACTCGCACAGGATCTATATAGGGCTGAATTCAGATATAATATTCCGTGATATCATA
>JAVTVY010046686.1:0-20630 GCA_036873755.1 Hanleya hanleyi
TGAAATAAATATTCATTCTGAGTCTATATGGCTGATATACCCCAGTTTTCAACACACGGCCGTTACTTCCACTGTATGTAGAATTTTCGACCACATTAACACAGTGTTATGTCTAGGTAACCTCTATGGTTCAGAAAAGTATACTATTTCTCGCTAGTTCACCGATTTACTCCATTTTAGAAAAAGCTGAAAAGTGAAAGTGCCGAGATATTAGTCTTTCGTCATCTTCAACAATTTTCGGCAGCCTATACTTTCTAAAATATCCATTAAGTTTCCCTACTCCTACCATAACATCTTTAACGTTTATTAATGGTCTATTTTAGAAAAAAAACATGAATACTCACCATATTTGCTGGTGTTTTGCTCGACTATATTCTGATTGACCTGTCCGCAGCTTTTAACGTGTCGGTATCTGTTGGCTTATCGCGGAATGATCCGCTCGGCTCCCGGGATTCGCTGAAGATTGTTTACACGTTTTCTTTTAAAAATTACAAGAAAACGGCTGAAAAAAAAACAGAAATGAGATTTATATTTCCATAATTCTATAATACTCTAGATAAGAAATATATACCTGGATTTGTATTTTATGGAAGCTCTCTCACGGAAAATGATCAAACCTGAGCGTTGGTAAATCCTAAAATTCCGGCGAATTGACACCATCATTTTAGTTAAATATTTCGCCATGATTTGAAAGGAAATGTTTTTTTCAAACTATACGTTTTTAACGGGCATCTCGTCAGGTTTAACAATCACTAAACAGAATAGAAATCAGACAGATATTGGCAGAATTTTGCTCGGTTATAGTCTGACATGTGTGCTGTTTTCATTGAGTTAACATGTGTCAGTAGCTGAAGGCGACCCCACTTGATGTCACTAGCCAGAGCCGCGCGCAAAACATCAGGGGTTATAAAAAGGTGTATACTAGAGTATCCTGTTGATTAAATGGGTGTACCGATATATAAACTATTATAGAATATAGACTCCCATAATTATTGTTTGTGGATGGAGTATTACTTGTCAAATTGACATTCATGGAGGGTTAGATAAATCAGCTTTCGCTGTAATCGAATATTCGTTGTCTGGGAGAGAATGTAGTGCCTGTCTGACGGAGTTACGTACGATGACAGAGCAACCAATCATGAATATCAGAATCACCGATTACTGTCAAAGATTTACTCTAACTCTGCCGATTAATTTTGTGATATATAATCCCCAGCATTTCGAATCTCCTAAAATCACAAATAGAATATAGAATCTTTGTTTTGAATAGTGCAATCAAACCGTGACACATGGAACCATAATATACGTCTATATGTATCATTATGTACTGTTCTATAAACAGTTCATTGGGAACCTGGTTATAATATTTCTATTTCGATACAATCATCATCCTCGCGAGCCAGTGTATCGATCGATCCGAAAACGAGCTCGCTCAGTTGCTAAATATAGAGTTCTGGATAGATATAAAGCGGGAAGTTGAATTAACCATAGAACGAATCAGCAGGCCCGGGCAGCTTCCTTTACCCGCCAATCCGCAGAGAGAATTGAAGTTTATTTTCAGTGCTGGAATGACATGGAATCTGCTGCATCAAAAGTTTTTCAGATAATCATAATACACCATAATTCAAAACGAGATCGGGAAATAAATTATGCGAGATTGTATGAAGCAGGCAACAGCGCAGAGAACTAATTAGATTCAACAAAATGATTCAGCTTTTTCCGTCAGATTTCCCATACACGACAATGGCAATCGTCATTAAATATTTAATGTAGACAGTTTAATTAACATCCCATAACCCGTTTTTGATGCAGAATTGATGCATTCATATATCTTTGTCCCATTGATATATAGTTTTTTTTTTCTTTACGGGATTAGGTATTTTTATCTTGTGACGGATCGAAAACAAAATGTCCACTTCATGGCTCCGTGTATTGCTTTGAATAAAATGTTGATGCTCAAATCGATCACCCTAGAATATATCTAGTCTGGTTGTCGCCGAGGTTTTGCTAACGAGCATAATCGCCTTTTCATGAACATTTCTATGTATTCAGTGGCTTACGGAGCTTGTCGTAAATCTCAATGTGAAAAGAGTTTTCACTTCGGGGATTGTCATATTTGGTACCGGTTGAGCCCAAGGGTCATTCAAACTTACATTCATTCACAGTTCCAAGAAAGGCTATAATGGCAAAATATCATTGGAAACGCTAAACAGACTACCGTACTAAGCCTAGCAGAGGAAAGAGAATGCAGGAAGCCAATCTAGACCACTGATAACGTAATCCAATTTCGCCGAACAATTTATAGGATAAACTAATTAGTCTTCTTGTGAAGAGAGGAGAAATGGTGACGTCATATGGGCTAAATGAGACGATAGCTATCTGGAGATGTTCTATGCAATAATAATTGCGGACGGCCATCTGCCTCCAATTCATGTTGTAGGCCGTTATTCCTTGCCTGTACGGTACTATGGCCGACGAATGCGATATGATCTTCTGTTTCACTCCAATGCCACTGTGAGCGATTAAGACTTGAACGGTCTGTTTAAAATAACAGCCAATAAACGGACAACGTGCGAGACTGGTTCGCTATATATTCAGATGAACACCGAGTTTATGCAGAGAAAAAGCGGAGTGACAAAACCCTTTGAAATCCGCTCGAAAACGTTATGGGAGCGTCACTTAAGTCAAAACAAACACGGATACGAACATCTGAATTCAAAGCAACCAGAGGGGACGAAATATGACTTGACTCACAAGCGTCAGAGCCGACATTCAATATTCAGCCGTCGTCCATAAAAGAATGTCCGCTTCAATAATCGAAAGACCTATTTCGTATGACAGTTATCAGCAATACAGAAGTAAAGTATGCGTCGAAATATGTGGCCAGATTTATTAAGGAATGTATTATGTGTATCTATGTTAACGATTGAAAAAAAACATGTTACAAGATTTGACTCGATTAGGGGACAAAGTCTGAATAATTTAAGAAGAATTATGTGCAAGAAACTTTTGTTATTACGAACTTATAGAAGTATAGAAGTGCCATGGAAAAATTCAGGTTAGGTGTTGCCCCTTTAAAAATTGAAACGAGTAGATATGAGGGATTATCGGAAGTGTCTCGTATTTCTTTCCTTTGCCCTGGTAAAATAGAATATGAGGAACACGTTTTATGCGATTGTCCACTTTATGAAGACTTAAGATTTCAATTGTACCAAGAGGCCCAGTTTGTTTATGGATGCAATAAAAGCTTTCTTGGTCTTGTTGATAAGGATAAGTTATCTCCCTGTATTCTCATCCTCACAACAGTGTCCATGTAAATAGATGTACATTGTTATATAGCATATGTCTGTACAGATATAACGAATGGAAAAATGGATGTGGTAAATGATGTAAGAAATGGTTCATATACTGATTGGGTCAAAATTGACCAGATATTTTTAGGTATAGACGTGACGGACCCAAAGATTTTGGGTCAAATTCTATTTTTACCCAAACATTTTGGGTCTTTCGGCCCAATTTTTTTTCGGTGCGTGACGGACCCAAAGATATTGGGTCAAATTCCATTTTTACCCAAACATTTTGGGTCCTTTTGACCCAACTATTTTGGAAACGTCAAGACTATACCCCAAAATTCTGACCGAGTAGTAAAAGGGGGTATATTTTCATAGGGTACGAGTTCTTATTCAGTACGCCAATCTGTAAGGCCCGATGCCGATCAATTGCTTAATCTCCACTTTGTTATCATATAGGTGAAAATGACTATGTATACAGAGGGTCAACATCGGGACGAAAGGCCAACAGCAGAATTTCACCATATATATAACAATTAGGAGATAACATACATGTCAGGTGAGAAATATTCCGGTGTACTGAAAAGAAGCTACGTGACCCCACAGGACCATATTCTGACTGCAATCTACCTAAAAACATCCCTGATTCCTGTTCTGTATATTCCTTTGCTGTAGCTGTTCATAAGGACAATTTGACTGGAATGACCACGTGACCTTATAATAAAATGGGGTACACGTTCTTAATCAGATCACCAGTCTATATGTCCCAATGCCGGCCAGACGCTTATACCCCTGTATCTCGATCAGGCACATTTTATTGTAATTGTTGATGTGGACAACTTGACTGAAATGACCGTAACGTCCATAGCAAGGCTTACACGGAATTAGATACAACCATATTGAAGAACGAATGGTATGATGGCTCTGTCAACATATCGGATAGAAATTGGTGAGTTGTGTGACTGTCAGATGTAAGAACGGTAAATATTCATAGAATGCAAGTTCTTATTCAGATCGTCAGATTTATTGTCCGATGCAGACCAAACGTATATACACTACCTTAGCTGATCTGATGGAAATTGATGAGTTGTGTGTCCGTCAGATCTAAGGCACGACTCATAGTAAAATAGGGTGAATATTCATAGAGCGCTTATTGAACAGTTCCCACCAGTCTGTAAGGCCCGACGCCGACCAAGCGCATATTCCCCACCTTATTAACATATAGGTAAAAATGACCACAGGTAATCAGATTACTATTAGTATCTATCTCACATCTCAAGCGTTACAGAGTTTTGGCAATATATTGAAGAAAATTGTTCTCATACATTGTAGCAGTGAAATTTCACACAGTATATCCATGTAATTTGCGCACTAAGTCCATCCAAAATTTCCAAAAACAAATTTGACACAGACAGGTTTGGTTGTTGAATTATGACGTCATAGCGGCCACTTCCAATGTTACAACATTTTAATTCCAAAGGTGCAGTCCGTATTCTCATTATTTGACACAAAATGGCCCCTCCCTCATTTCATAACAAGGAAGGCCGCTCGTGTTAGACAGCATGATAATTCTTTTACTAACTGATATCTATTGTATCATCCTGTTTGATGCTACCAGTCCTCTAAACGGGTACATACAAATTGATGGTTGATCGCGCCCACGTGCCATACATAGTTTACCCGGGACCGGAAGTGAATATTTGGCTGATCAAAATCCACACTTTTTGAGAGCGCGAAAATGAGGACTCGTTTATGGCGATATTTTACCCAAAAAACTAGTAGGTCGATCCCCCCTTTTTTTGACTGGACTGACCACACGACCCCATAGTAAATGGAGTGAATATACATAAGGTGCAATTTGTTATTCAGATCACCAGCCTGTAAGGCCCGACGCCGACCATGCGCTTATCCCAATTTTTGAAAACATTTATATACAAATAGCTTTGTCAACGCATCCGATGGAAATCAATGAATGTGGTTGCCAGATGTAAAAAACTGTTCAGAATAAAATGGGGTAAATATTCCTGGATGTAGGATATTATTCAGATCACCAATCTGTTAGACCCGACGCCGACCAGGCGCATATTCCCCACCTTGTCAAGGTATACAAGTAGGTCAGAATGACTATGTGCAATGGGGGAGAGTCAACGGCTGTATATAGATACAAGTCATGAGAAATAAGCCGTCGTACTAACAAGAAGTTATTTCACAGGTGTTCATGTGGATACCTTCGCTAGAATGACCGCACTACCCTTAACACCATCCTCGCGAGCCAGTGTATCGATCGATCCGTTAGGATACACTGGCTTGGTTAGTTACGCATAGCAGCTCTGGAAATAAATCCGTGTCAGGTTTGAGACGTGATTTATTTTAATTTCTTTTCTGGGCAAACTACTTTCATGTCAGGCTGAAATCGACATCGGGACTCAAAGCAAAAACTGGAGCCTTGGATATCAACATGCAAATTAAAACAACCGCGGGGAAAGAAATGTACGAGATTATATATCAGATGCAACGACTCAGGAACTCGTTCGAATCACCAAAAATGCCCAGGTAAACCGTCTGCGAGGATTCGAATTTACCTGGACTTGTGACGGGCTTAAGCGGAATCAGATACAATACCGAACACAAACGTCTATCCGTCATTCAATATTCAGCCGTCGTCGGTTGAAGAATTTCCACAACCATAATCCAAAGACCTAATTCATATAAAAGCATTGGAACCAAATTTAAAAAAAAAAAAATCTTAGTATATATACACATATTCTAGTTTCCTGCAAAAATTAAGCGGCCAACAGTTTTCAATGATGCCGGTGTGGAGGCTAAGAATGTCCCGTGGGTAAGACTGTCTGTTTCCTATCTTCTAACCCAGCTAGAATACTTTTCTCCACATTGGGGACAAGTGTCCGTTCTTAGTTACAATTTGAAGACATATGAAAAGGATCACACCTTCAAGACATCATCATGTTTCAAAAATATCAAATCTGTATCGCTGATCAGTATACTTAATCCATACGATTTTCGTTCTTATTTAGAGAATAATGTTTCTCAGTCAGGCTTTGATAGTGGGTGTTCATATGAACACGACTCTGTTCAAATGACCATGAGGATCTTGAAGTACATCGATTCATACGGCCCCTAGCTCCGGGTTAATCGGAATCAGATACAAGTTATGAAACGTAATGCCAAAGATTTCGTGACACTCGTATTTCCCTATCAGCATGACATATGTATCGCCAAATTTGAGAACATTTGAGAGGAGTCGCTTGGTGATATATTTACAAGTTTCTGCAAATAAATGTTATCTGCCTTTGATTAAAATAGTCACGTTTTACACAGCATCTAGCAAATGCTACCATGTGAGTAAGAGAGAGAGAGAGAATTATGGTTTAACGTTGCGTTATCCTACTAGGAGAGATATGTATACGCCACATGCATGTCCCACTGGAATATTACTGTCCAGAAAGGGATAATTTACGATGTCGAAATTGTAATGATCTCTCTTGTCGTGAAGCAGGCGAGAGAAAAGGCCCACTTCATTTTTGTAGAGATATAGGCCTAAATATGATGTGCCGTTAGGGTTATTTCCCTCAAATCCTTTAAACAGCGATCATCCACAGCGAGAAGGTCGTCAATATAGCGTTTGGTGAATGAGAAGGAAAGGGCTTTGAAATGATCGGATTTTGAAAGCGTCTCTATATAGTAGTTTTGATAAGAGAAAAGACCAAATGATACTCCTCTGATTGTTCCCTCGAGTGAGGCAGGCTGGAGGGATCATTCGCGATCCCCGCCACTCAAGAAATTCACGCAAAAGCTTACGATCTTTAACCATAAAAGTGTAGATAAATGTGACAAGGAGTGTAACTTGAAGCACATGGATGGAACGCTTTGACTTGAGAAGATAGGTTTAGATAGACGCGGGAGATGACCAGTACAAAACGCTTTTTACTTGGCCTAACGAAAGACGACTCCCATGTTGAGTAATGTTGTTCTCGTCATTGTAACAAATGATGTTGCATAAGAGAGGCTGAAAATCGATCACTCGGCTTCGACACAGGCAATCTCATTTTGCACCACGGAATTAGAATTATCCCTGGGGAGTAATGAAAGGGCCTGTCTAAAAATAACACAAACACGGAAGCTATTTGTATAAACTCGTAATCTCTGGATGACAGATCACTGCATTTGTCTCTAATAATACTGGGGGGGGGAGGGTCCTGTTTGGAAAGGAAAGGGGGCTATCACCGTATCTCCAGACCAAGTCCAGTCAATATGTGCCTATTGTGCCTATTTCATAAAAGCATGAAATTTAGCACAGATGTACATCGAGGCCTGGAGAACATGTCCAGATATGGAACCACCGCGAAATTTTTCTGTGTAGGTCACAGCGGCCATTTTTTAAATTGGCCTACAGGATCCCATATCTGGAATCCTGCACTGTTTCTTCTATTTTGGGACTTATTCTTTAGGTCATTTGTCAGAATATAGACGGAAAGTGTCATATCAAAGTTAGACAAATGAAAATTGTTATATGGCCGAGTCGTCCATCTTGGATTTCAAAATATCCGCCATCTGAAGACTATTTCGGTCAATATTTCAATAACCACACAATATATCAACATAATTCCTGTCGATACAAAGATATTTGTGTTTCAACACGAAGATTATTTCACAATGGATGTGTTATAACACTTATCTCGGATTTCCAAAATGGCCTCCCGATTTTCATTTCGGGCAACTGGCATCAGACCAGAGTTAATCATTACATTGTTTAGAAATTTGACAGCAGATCATTGCGGATTTTATGAGCTGTGATTTTTCAGCATTTCTGATATATCTGATATTTCAAATTGCAGACGAGGATTCAAACTGTACTTCCTGGTGTTGATTTGTGCCACTTTGAAGCATGGGCGGACACTCTGCCAGTCATCAAGGAGGGTGAGGGCTCCTGTTTACAAATTGAACACATTCGGTAGCACCAATCAGCTGTCAATGGCAGTAATTTGAAATTTCCATGGTCAACGCCTGTCAAAACTTTAACAGTTAATGTCCCACAAGGTGAATTACAAGCGTCTGGTCCGTCATTCATAATTCAGCCGTCGTCCATTAGAGAATATCCGCGTCTATAATCTAAAGACCTATTCCATATAACAGCATTAGCACCAAATTCAAAAAAGACAATCATAGTATAGATAAACATAGGCTTGTTTCCTGCAAGAGAGAAGCGGTCAACAGTTTTCAATGATGCCGGCAAGACATCATGATGTTCCAAAAATATCAAATCCGCATCGCTGATCAGTATTCTTAATCCATAATATTCGTTATAGAGTCGTCATCTAAAAAAAAGATGTATCTCAGTCACGCTTTGATTGTGTCTGTTCATATGAGTACCATGAGGATCTTGAATTACATGGGTTCATACGGCCCCTAGCCCCGGGTTAAGCGGAATTAGACACAAGTTACGAAACGTAACGCCATAGATCTTGCACGCTACGCTTGTATTTTGCTATCAGCATGCGATATGTATCGCCAAATTTGAGAAACTTTGAGTGGAGGCGCTTGGTGGTGTAGTCCTGTTTTATAAGTTTCTGCAACAATGTTTTGTGACGTTGATTAAAATAGTCACATTTAACACAGGATCTAGCAAATGCTACTAGGCGTGATATGTATACGCCATATGTAGGTCCCTCTGGAATATTACTGTCCAGAAAGGGATAGTTTACGATGTCGAAATTGTAATCATCTCTTTTGTCATACAGTCGACGAGAGAGAAGGCCCGCTTCATTTTTATAGAGATAGGTCTAAATATGATGTGCCTGTAGGGTTGTCTGTAGTTTCCTTCAAATCCAGTGAAGGTGGATATATATCCTTCACTGCGTCATTTATATAGCGATTATCCACAGCGAGAAGATCGTCTATATAGCGTTTGGTGAATGAGAAGGAACGAGCTTTGAATGGATCGGTTTTTTAAAGCGCCTGTATATAGTCATATTCATAAGAGAACAGGTATAGGTCAGCCAATAGGGGTGCACAATTAGTACCCATTAGAATACCTATATGCTGTTGATATATTGTGTTGCCAAATTTCACATAGATATTTTTAATGAGAAATTCAAGCAACTCTATAAACAAAGAAACATCCCATGAATGATATCTCCTGTATGTAGTAGAGCTAAAGACTGCATTTTGGCTTCCGACATTAAAATATCTACGATCAGTTTTCTTGATATTCTCTCTTCTTGATTTCTCGCTTCTCTCTTGCAGGAAACAAGCCTATGTTTATGTATACTATGATTGTCTTTTTGAATTTGGTGCTAATGCTGTTATATGGAATATGGAATAGGTCTTTGGATTATGGACGCGGATATTCTCTAATGGACGACGGCTGAATTATGAATGACGGACTAGACGCTTGTAATTCTTGAACACAGATACTATTAATGAACTTAGACGGTCAATAAGGTCCTCATAAGGTATTGTAGTATAGAGAATCGAAAAATCCCATGTGGATACATGTCTATACGGATTGTGACCTTTAGCATCAAGTTCTTCCGTAAGACATTTTGAGTTTTTCAATATCCACATACATTCAACGCCAGAGTTTTTAGAAATAGTGACGCAATACCTTTCCCAAAATGCTTTTACCTATTGAAGGGCCCTCGTCAACAGGGTTGAAAGAAGCTTGGTGGTGCAGCTTCTAGAACCAGCTATGAATCTAGCTTTGTATGGTGATTTATGCATTTTGGGAGTCCAGTATACTTTTGGTATATCGTTATGTTTGGTTGGAAGACAAATACCTCTTTCCTTGAGAAACGTTTTGCGATTGTTAAATAAATCTTCCAGAGTAAATGCAGTTTGAGAGTAAGTAGACGTGTTTGATGACGATATGTTTACACTCAATTCTTCAACCAGTACCTGGTAATAGTAATATTTACATATGAATATTATATTATTTGGAGCTTTGTCTGCTGGGACTATGACGAATTTACTCTGGAGATTTGCTAGAACTTCTTGCGAATTGGGGCTTCTCAGTACTTGTTTTGCTTGGGGAAGAGTACTTCTGTCAGTGTGGCGGATTGTTTCAACGACCTTGCTTTTGGTGAGGTCCAGCCAATCAGCGAGTACTGTAGGTTCAACTTCTTCTCGCTTAGATCAATAACGTACTGTTCCAAAGCAGACAGGACTATCTTCTGGTCGGCCAGAGTAAATTCGTCATAGTCCCAGCAGACAAAGCTCCGAATAATATAATATTCATATGTAAATATTACTATTACCAGGTACTGGTTAAAGAATTGAGTGTAGACATATCTTCATCAAATACGCATACTTACTCCCAAACTGCATTTACTCTGGAAGATTTATTTAACAATCACAAAAAGTTTCTCAGGGAAAGAGGTATACGCCTTCCAACCAATCATAACGACATACCAAAACCATACTGGACTCCCAAAATCCATAAATCACCATACAAAGCTAGAGTCATAGCTGGTTCTAGAAGCTGCACCACCAAGCTTCTTTCAACCCTATTGACGAGGGCCCTTCAGGAGGTAAAAGCATTTTGGGAAAGGTATTGCGCCACTATTTCTAAGAACTCTGGCGCTGAATGTATGTGGATATTGAAAAACTCAAAATGTCTTACGGAAGAACTTGATGCTAAAGGTCACATGCCGTACAGACATGTATCCACATGGGATTTCTCGACTCTCTATACTACAATCCCTCATCAGGACCTTATTGACCGTCTAAGTTCATTAATAGTATCTGTGTTCAAGAAAACTGATCGTAGATATATTAATGTCGGAAGCCATAAAGCATTCTTTGGCTCTACTACATACAAGAGATATCATTCATGGGATGTTTCTTTGTTTATAGAGTTGCTTGAATTTCTCATCAAAAATATCTATGTGAAATTTGGCAACACAATATATCAGCAGCATATAGGTATTCCAATGGGTACTAATTGTGCACCCCTGTTGGCTGACCTGTATCTGTTCTCTTATGAATATGACTATATGCAGGCGCTTTCAAAAACCGATCCATTCAAAGCCCGTTCCTTCTCATTCACCAAACGCTACATAGACGATCTTCTCGCTGTGGATAATCGCTATATAAATGATACAGTGAAGGATATATATCCACCTTCACTGGATTTGAAGGAAACTACAGACAGCCCTACAGGCACATCATATTTAGATCCATATCTCTATAAAAATGAAGCGGGCATTCTCTCTCGTCGACTTTATGACAAAAGAGATGATTACAATTTCGACATCGTAAACTATCCCTTTCTGGACAGTAATATTCCAGTGGGACCTGCATATGGCGTATACATATCACGCCTAGTAGCATTTCCTAGATCCTGTGTTAAATATGACGATTTTAATCAACGTCACAAAACATTGTTGCAGAAACTTATAAAACAGGGCTACACCACCAAGCCCCTCCACTCAAAGTTTCTCAAATTTGGCGATACATATCGCATGCTGATAGCAAAATACGAACGTAGCATGCAAGATCTATGGCGCTACGTTTCGTAACTTGTCTAATTCCGCTTAACCCGGGGCTAGGGGCCGTATGAACCCATGTACTTCAAGATCCTCATGGTACTCATATGAACAGCCACAATCAAAGCGTGACTGAGATACATCATTCTTTGGATGACGACTTCACAACGAATATTATGGATTGAGAATACTGATCAGCGATACGGATTCGATATTTTTGGAACATCATGATGTCTTGCCGGCATCATTGAAAACTGTTGACCGCTTCTCTCTTGCAGGAAAAAAGCCTATGTTTATGTATACTATGATTGTCTTTTTGAATTTGGTGCTAATACTGTTATATGAAATATGGAATAGGTCTTTGGATGATGGACGCGGATATTCTCTAATGGACGACGGCTGAATTGTGAATGATGGACTAGACGCTTGTAATTCAGATTTATATTTCTCGGCTCTCTATATTTAAGTCCCTTCATCAGGAGTAATCTTAGGTCCTGATCACTCACCACTCAAGGTCACCAGTCACAACAATACTGTCATGCCAAGTGGATTTATGCATCGAGAGTTTTCTGATTTATTTTGCGATTTTTTATGCTAATACATAACAAGTAACAAAATTAACAGTGTTCAGATGCCAACTTGGGCACACGTAGCTTTGTATTAGTTAGCCACCCTACTGCGCTACACTTTGATTTTTTAAAGCAGCATGGTTCTACCGTGCTACATTATTAGGAGACAGTAATATTTAATTAATTTAAGAATGAAAATAATAATATCGATGAAAATAATATGCAGAAATAACAAGCCAGATATGTGAAATTGCTCAAAAGATTTTCCAAAATGACCGCCAGATTGTTATGTTGGGTCGCTTAGGCACACATAGCTTTGGGTTATTCGTCAACACTACTGAGTTGCACTTGATTTCTGAAAGCAAAATAGGTGTACAATGCCACAGTGCAGTAATATTTAATTAATTAAGGAATGAAAATAATAATATTGATAAGGATAATAAGCAAATTAGGCAAACATAGTCAATCAGATATTGTGAAATTTCAAAGGATTTTGACTTTTTTCATAAAGCACCAAACCTCACACGGAATTAGACATGGCGTTGGGAGAGTACTAAGATATGAATCATTTTGTACTAGGTTAATATAGGCCGTAACAACCATTTTTCAAGATGGCCGCCATGAGGCACGGATGTTTATGCCCGATTCATTATTTGGCTCTGAGTATTATCGCCACCTCCTAAACGAGAAAAATGAACGTTTTCCACAGTTAGATAGTAAGAGCTACCTCTCCCGGCAAATGCGAACAGATTTATTTTGGTGGCTCAGCTGACGTAGTCTTGGCGAGATGTGCTACTCTGGCGGTTTATTGTCCATTATCTTTAATTTATTTCTTGTCTTGGATTTGGTCTCAAGTACGGTTATGTATGATAGAGCTTTATTATATGAGGCATGGCCGCAAAGTTTTCAAAGCACCGATGAAGTTTCGAATCAAACAAACGAGGTGTATAATCCCAATATGAAAATCTAAGAAGACAGATATGAACAAAACGTGGTTTGTTTCCAATGGCAAGATCACATTCATGGCGCGCAGAATCAGCTGGTGCTCATGCTGATTTTAATACAGCATGCTCTTGTCCAGCTAAATCCTATTTTTAATTATATGCAAAGAAAGGAAAGTCGGATGCCTCAAAGGTGGCTTCAACTTGGTGGTTTCAGTTTTGGGGGAGGGTGGAGGGTTTATAGGGCCACAAAATCAATCCAGCAATCTGACGGTATAATATTTTGACTCTCACGATTTGTTAGCAACGTACAGCACTTAAAAGCATTTCTCTCGAGAGAACATTGCTAAAAAACTTACTATGTTTCGGATGTTCTAGGTTATGCCCATGCAATTTATTATCAGGCTCGACGTATATCATTTAAGCGAAATATGTCTAAAAACATATGAAGTATACGTTATTCCCTGTATAAATGTGTTCTTTTATATCCATGTCTATATATCTATAGCTAGATGTCGTGGTTTAATAATAGTGAAGTAAACTGTGAAACGCGTGTGTCGGTACAAGCTACTGTAATTATGTGACGAGTTCAATCACCTCGCAAACCATTACTACAGAAACTAGTTAAGTTGTTATAGGTTAGCGTCTTCACTCAAGGTTTCTTGTATTTGGTTATTAATACCATTCATCATTTAAAATGCTATAGCTATAGTCACTGGGTATTACGTTTCGTATTGTAACTAATCCGAAGCTCAAAGGGTCGTTTAAGCACCTTGCATGTTTTGCAAATTTCCATCGAGTTCAAATGACATGAAATTCGTGTTGTCTAAGTCTTGTCAGATTCATTAGACTTTGTTCCCGATATATGTTTTCATGAGCTCATCAGCTACGATAATTCAAAATAGAATTACATGTAGCATTCAACTTCCCGAATTAGGACTACCATAACATCGTTGCATTATTGTGTTAGGTAAACTATACTGAGATACGCTTCGAAGCATTCGACTATTTCATCGTATGCCCTCTAGTGTCGCTGTTATATCAGGTGATGTGAGTTCACATCAGCGTTCGATCATTCCATCGTATGCACTCTGTGTTCTTTTATTCCGGGGGACGGGAGTTCACATGAGAGGTGTAGTTTGCCTTTTCTGTAATATTCTTCTGTAAGATGAACTGCTATATGCAGTTTGTAACATTGTATCAAGAGGCGTGGGTGTATATTATGTATTCACATTATTATCTATTATCTTAATCACAACATTATCTATTATCTTATATAGTAATATTATTGAAGGCATATACGCCTATCCCTGATGAGAACTTGCATTTGCATCAACTTGAAGATTCTTGAAGACTATCGAGTACATATGAATCTCCCTGCGGCATAATTATAATTTAGTAATTATGTGGATCGAAAATTGCGATGTTATGAGCATAATCTGATACGAGCAGGTAGTGCACGCTAAGATGAGTGACTTGTGTTTATGGAAAGTTTTATTTCCAAATCAAGTTTATAATTCGGTTGGCTTATAAGATTTTGAAGAAATGTTTTCCTGTGGTCGCCAATTTAATACCCCAAATGGCCGATAATGGCTTTCGACTTTTTTTTCAGCAATATCACGACGGGGAAGGGAGGGGCGGGGGTACCTACTTGTAACAGAGCAGATCTAATGCTGCCATTTCATAGTGGTGTCCCACTGAAATATCATGCCGTAGGCAGACATGACACCTCACTCAGACACATTATACTGACACCGAGCGAACCAGTGCTTGTCCTATATCCTTTTAATGCTGAGTCTGAGCGAGGAAGCAACAAGTTCCATTTTTCAAGTCAACCCGGCCTGGAATTGAACCCAGTACCTACCGCTTACGAGGCCGACACTCTAACCATTAGGCCACCGCAGTGCGGACCTAAAATAACAGTTTGTCAACAGGAATAATGTATATTGTGCCGTTAACGAATCATTGACTGAAATCGGCTTCAGATGGCGGCCATCTTGAAATCCAAGATGACCGCCGTGGCCATATGACTTGTTTAACATTGATATGGGATTTTCTATCAATATTCTGACAAATGACCAACAAAAAATTTACCAAAGAGATAAAACAGTGCAGGATTCTAGATGATAATATGCGATTCTGGCAGCAATTTTGAAAATTGGCCGCTGTGACCTACACAGGAAAAATTCGAGGTGGCTCCATATATAGAAATGCTCTCCAAGCCACGTTGTACATGTATCTCTATGCCAAATTTCATGTTTTATGAAAAAGGCACAATTTTTTCACATATTGACTTGAACCGGGGAGACAGTCATTAATATTGTCTCATCTTGTTTATCAAATATATTTTTGATGACACCATTAAACCTATTGCCTTATACGGCACAGACATTTGGGGTTCAATATACTAAGAAAGCTCTACAGAAGGGGATAGTTATTTTATGCAAAGGACCTTGTATCTTTAGATGGGTCAATGGCCCCAGGTCAGGTGCAATGCAGAAGTACCAAAATAAAATACTTCCACTACAACAAATTATTCAATTGGCATAGAGTACAATATCATATTGTATACTCAGAAAAAATTCAAGGCACTGAATCTCATCATTTTCGAGTAACAGGGTCGTAGAGTAGTGCATTTGTGCGAAATAGTTGATTCAGAGGTGAAAACAATTCCTAATGTTCTCTACACTGTAAGAATTGGCGATATGTTTAACGTCTCAAAATGAAACATGATTTTGTCCCAACTTTTGGGACATGTGCGTTCGTACATATTTCATTTGAAAACGGCTCCATGTTTCAATTTGAAACATGTGTCATCCTCGTATGTGTTAATGATGTCCGTTTGAAACATGTGACATCATGCACAGTGAAACATGTGTTGTATGTACATCTCTCAATCTGAAACATGTTACGGCCGACTACATGTTTCAAAATGAAACGGCTAAGCCCAAACATGACTTTGTCCCAACTTTTGGAACATGTTGCAACCAAAACGTGTCCGAACATGTCTCAAACTTGGAAGTGTTTCAAAATAGTCTATCTCCCATTACATGTTTCATCAGATCGCCAGATCGCCTGTGAAAGAAACAGAAATGCACGAAACGTTTATTAAATTCAGCTTGCATCAGTTTTTATTCTCTTATCTTCGGATGTAAACCAACAATAACGATAAGCTACAGTCAGGAACATATACAATAGTCAAGCTTGCTCTTCAGGTTAACAATGAATGTGATCAGTCCAGACAGATATATGTTCGGTACATCATAATTCCTGATGTGAACCCATTTATCATGGCGTGCAAATTGTTCATGACAATAATGTGCTCATATTTTGGTGAACTAGATCACAGATTTACACCAAATGGTACATTTACATTCAGATATTAACCAAAATAATAATTTCCTCAAGTTGCCACATCGGTCTGTTGACATGACACAGCCTAATCCAGCACACAGGAAGCAGCTCTCAACAGGGGTACTATATTGCATACAGATGTTGACCATATACTAGCTGATTTAGATACATGCATGTTTGTAACTTGAAAATGATTCTATATCATTCATTTATCTGCTCGCGGTAAATATCTCCGAGAGAGAGTCGTTGAAATTCCATTCCGTTTCGGGAAATGAAATACGGATCGCAGATGATTATTAAGATAACGGAGTCTTGGACTCGTCTCGAGTTGTCGCAACAGTGGTCACAGTCAAGGAGGAAGGCAGAAAATTGTTTTACACACTAACAATATTTCATAAAGATAAAAAATAATATCCCCTCTCTCTTCCTGGTTTCATCTTCGCATATCCAAGTCGAATACCACACGTGTTGCCTTGGCTGAACATATAAACACAATATCTGACCAGAATACGAGTTTGATGATGTCATAGCTCTATAAATATTCCGTGATCCATATTAGGAGGAGTGCAATGTATGACCTCTTTAAAATTCAAATTTGATTGACTATTCGAAAGAAATTAACATCAATACAACCACCACTTGCTATATTTGGAAATCTCACAGGCTGACATCAAAGAAAATCCTCGCTGCACTGTGTTGGCAAGCTCCTATCTTGATTGGCTATATGACATCCCGTGCGTTTCCTAGTTTTTACCAATTTACTCTATCCAATACGTCAAGGTAAATGACGGAACATTAGTGTAGTATTTAACTTGAGATGTGAAGATGCCTGCATGGTTTGGTGTCATTTGTGTCACACAGTGGCCGAATCCCGCGCAAGGCTGTAATCGTATATAGAGCAATCGTATTGTCCAGAAAATATCCTGATGCGCTACACACATTTAAAATACTGGATGTAGCTCTGGTCACACAAAGAACACAGTTGTTGTTTCTTGCAACGCGAGCTCTCAATGTTAACCTTCCCAAACATGGAGGGGCGCCATGCCCTCATCCCGAAAACAACAAATTATTAGGAGTTGACCCTGCGTGATTTTTCAGCGTATTTTGTTTGAGTCAGTTTGTTCCTAATTGCACACCCCTCCCACAAAAGGATCATTGGCAAATTTAAAGTGGCGATCATGTGGGGTACCAGAAAAGTGGTGTTTTAGCTTTTCCTTCGAGATTTTGTTTTTTGTGGATAAAAGAGTGCATGAACTATTTTATTTCACATCAGATAATTCTTCCCTAATGTACTTCGGATAACGTAGCACAAATAAACAAAATGGAAAATCTGACCGAAAAATCGACCAAAAAGTCATTTTTAGAATATGACGTAACTGTGAAATGTTCAGGGATTGAATTTTTTGGATTTTTGCACTTTCTAGCAGAGCGGACCGCAAGATATATTTTGGGGGCTTTTAGAATCAAAGAGTAAAACAATATTTAGTTGGGAGGAGGCGTCCCTTCCCACGCCTTGACAGGCCTCAAACAGTCAAATACCCTAGGCCTGGAAGAGTTATATTACGATGCAATAATTCAGTTAAATTGGTAGGTCTGTTTATTCCCAATACCGACAGATATATTCACGATCGCTAAAGACCAGAAATAATTTTTTGGAAGCACTTGCACCAGACAACATTATCCGTCCTTTGTACTGTGTTCCTTGAGACATGTCGCTTTTGCGACTCGGTTGTGCGTGTTTCGGCTTTGATGTTTCAAACAGCTATTCGGGTCATTATAGTGAAACGGCAACGCGATTGAAACATGTCACAACTCTCATATAGCTGTATTCTCACGTCTTTGAGACATGTTTTCGTGGGAAAACAGGGTAAAACATGTAGCATTATGAAGCATCTCACATATTACCCAGCTCAAAATGAAACGTTAAACATGTAACCACTTTTTGCAGTGTATAAACACATGAAGATAAACGATAACCAGAACCAGATTTGGTCTACGACTACATATTTGAACAGCGAGTATACTGTATCAAGCTGGTTCTGGTTATCGTTTATCTTCATATGTTTATAGGAAGAAATAGGAGTTGTTTTCGCCTCAAAACTGGCGATTTTGCACGAATGCACTACTTCACGACCCCGTTATCCGAGAATGATGAGACTCAGTGCCTTGATACTTTTCTGCGTATACAATATAATATTGGTCTTCATGCCAACTGAACAATTTCTTGTATATGTAATAGTTTATTCTTGGCACTTCTACCGCACCTGTTCTAGGGCCATTTACCCATCTAAGCATACGTGGTTCTTTCAAATGATACCTAATTCATACAATAGATTTACCCCCAAATTAAAAGAATAAATCATAGTATACATAAAACTAGGCTAGTTCCCTGCGCGAGAGAAGCGGTCAACAGTTTTCAATGATGCCAGCAAGACATCATGATGTTCCAAAAAATATCAAATCCGTATCGCTGATCGCTATTCTTAATCCATATGATTTTCGTTGTAAAGGCGTTATCTAGAGTACGATGTATCTCAGTCACGTTTTGATTGTGATTGTTCATATGAACGTTATGCGGATCTAAATACATAGGTTCATACGTCCCCTTGTCCCAGGCCCTCGACCTTAAAGTTCGGCCTTAAAGTTGCCTATAATTTTTTTCACGAGATTAGGCATTGTTTTAGAGATAAACTGTTGTTGATTCACTCGAGACGTCGATCGTGATATAGACGTCAATATACGAAGCCGTTCCCATGCGCCATTATGTAAAGACTATATTAAAATGAACAGTCTATGTTCAGGGGAGATAGATCTTAAAGTCTAAAGACAAACAGGTTTGCCCATGCAGTCAAACAAACAAACTACTTGACCTAAACACTTATTCAACCACGGCTGTATGCTACCGTTAACAAATGGCGATTTACTATGGCTATCATGTGACCTGCTTCTTCTCAAAGGTATCTGAATATTGAATTAGTACCATACCATGTTGAACTCAGCCCTTAGTTAATTTTTTTCCAAGTCCATCACTGAATCCTGTTTGAGGAAACAGATTGTATCGTGCCCTTTGGAACATGCACGGACAGGAAGCCTGACCCCTATTGTTTGTCAAGCATTCTGTTGAACAAAAAACACTAAATGGCCTTGGTACATGTAATTCAAAATGAACCGCTCACTGATCTCCACATAAAACGCTTTAAAACTATGCAGTGGTCAATATGCCACGCGTCCTAAATCAAAAATAGTCTAGCATGCATACATAGCGTATACAATACGATAAAACTGAAGGGCTATCACCTGTACGCTTCTAAAGGCGACCTTAAAGTTGCCTTAGGCTTTTCCCCGAGATCAGACACTGTTTTAAAGATAAACTACTGGAGACGTCGATCTGGTATAAAAGTCAATATACGAAGCAATACCGACGGTCACGGATGTACGAAGGGAAGCAACTTTACCAACGTCACGGCAGAGGGCGTGACTGCTTGGGGGTCAGATCGAAGATTGTTAACATGGTGGATCAAAGGAAATTGACGCAAAACGGTTTCCAGTTCGATAAATGGGCGGTCAAAATGAAATTAAAACAGATGTACTGCAGAGTGACTATCCTAACATATTGACAGACACACGAGGCGCTCTTGTTGTATGATGTAAGATATATATTTCTAGTCCAAATGAATTGAAGAATCTGGTATGTTCTTCTGTGACGTCGATCATTCGCTATGACGTTGCAACAATCCATATTGTGATGACGCCACTCGCGATACCATTGTTGGTGGTCAAAATAACAAACGTCACAAGAGAACGTCATAATACAAATGTATCAAAATGTATATATTCGTAGCGTCGCAAGTTATCGTATGGCTGCAGGATAAATCTGACCCCCTCTGCACTCAATCTCGAAACCAGAGCTATCCGGTCCTGTCCTCCCTACTATGCTCTGGGAGGGCGCTCGGCAGTACGATCGGTCATTGG
>JAVTVY010046687.1:0-20653 GCA_036873755.1 Hanleya hanleyi
TGATCCCACCTATGATTCTCAGAAAAACATACATTCGTTAAACCAAGAAATGCTATAGAATTAATGGAGGATGTAAAACGATGCATTGTGCAACTTAGCTTAGATTTTAAATGTTATTATAGATAACATATTAGCGGT
The DNA here is from genome assembly GCA_036873755.1 of Hanleya hanleyi. Lineage (NCBI taxonomy): Eukaryota > Metazoa > Mollusca > Polyplacophora > Lepidopleurida > Hanleyidae > Hanleya > Hanleya hanleyi. Next base: position 139 of record JAVTVY010046687.1, read on the forward strand.
ATCACAAAAGAAACATGAGAATTTTTTATGCTACCTGGGTGAGATTATGAAATGGGAATGTATACCATTTAGCGGATAGGCTGTCTGTTCTGTGACCCGTGACTTCAACCGAGAAGCAACTGAGGAGTCTATTTTCAGTTTGCCCGATCTTTAAAGCTGGGAGATTATCTTCAACCAGTGTAAACATTCTACGTACATGTAGCTGAGAATATGAAGTGCAAATCTACGCAATTCAGCCGAGATTATCAATTGCGAATCTACGCTATTTCATAACTTGCTAATTAGACAGTATATTTCAAAAACTGGCAACATGTTTTGCGAATCTAGGCTAGCTGAGATTATCAAGTGCTAATCTGCGCAATATATGGAATATGAAATAGGTCTTTGGATTATGGACGCGGATATTCTCTAATGGACGACGGCTGGATTATGAATGACGGACTAGACGCTTGTAATTTTCTAATTAGACAATATATTCTCTTTCTCAAATGAAAAGTCCGAAAATTGTTTTTCGAATCTACGCTACCTAGCCGAGATTATGAAGTGCGAATCTGCGCAATTTAGCTGAGATTATGAAGTGCGAATCCGTTTCTACAAAAGTCCGAAAATTATTTTGCGAATCTATGCTACCTAGTTGAGTTTATCAAGTGCGAATCTACGCTATTTAGCTTAGATTATAACTTTCTAATTAGACAATATATTCTCTTTCTCAAATCAAAAACTGGAAACATGTTTTGCGAATTTACGCTACCTGGCTGAGATTATCAAGTGCGAATGTACGCTATTTAGCTTAGATTATAAAACTTTACAATAAGACAATATATTCGTTTTCTCAAATCAAAAGTACGAAAATTGTGCTGAGATTATCAAGTGCGAATCTACCCTATTTAGCTTAGATTATAACTTGCTAATTAGACAATATATTGCTGGTCCAGGAAAATGAACGGGCGCTTTTATTTCATTTTAGAAAAGAATAACCCGTACGTCTGTTGTGACTGACTCAAATAGGCATCACCATTTTATTCAGTTCATTCCCAAATCATGTGCGCTTGCGCTATTCGCGTCATACGGTGACATTAACAAATTTACATCCACGTGATTATCAACATGAATGTTGCTTCAATGCATTTTGCTGAGAAACAACAGGAACTTGATAATGTGTTGTATAGCACTGCAATATCACTCGTCTTCATTGCATCATGTAAGCGTCCTGTCACTCCGGCGGCCTGGGACCCCGAAGCTTCCAGGCCTAGGCCCCGAACCCTCGCCTGTCGGGCTGTGCAGATTCGCTTTTTTTTAGCTTTGTTTAGCCTAAATGAATCGGTATCATATTGGTTCTAATGTTCCATGATGTGAAGGTCATCGGGTTTTTTTATGTGTTAAATATAACTAGAAACTCAAATGGATTCAGGTATGAAGTATGTTTTTTCAATATAGATGCGTGTTTATCAATGCGAAACAAACGGGAAAATAGAAGCATACATCTGCATACATCATGTTCGAATTTATTTCCGGGAAGATGCTTAGAATGCATCTCCGGAGATCTAGGACTTCGGAGCATCCGGGGACTAAGCGGCCCCTGGACCCTCGCCTGTTGGGCTGTGAGGATTTCCGTATTTTACCTTTGTGTGAATGAATCGTATCGGTAGGCGTATTGGTTTCCCTTCCATGAACTAAAGGTCATCGTTTCGTATGTGTTAAATATGACTAGAAAGTCAAATGGATGCAGGCATGAGGTGCGATTGTTCAATATCAATGCGTGCTTGTAATTGCGAAAAAATCGTGAAAATAGAACCATAAATCGGCATACATTATGATCAGTTTTATTTCCGGGAAAACGTTCAGAACGTATCTTCGGCGATCTAGAACCCCGTAACTTCCGGGCCCTAGGCGGCCCCTGGACCCTCGCCTCTTGGGCTGTGATGGCGACCCCCCCCCCCCTATGAATTTTCACTGGATCCGACCTTGAGTTACTTAAGTAGGCCTTTGCCAGAGGAGACCGAGTCCAGTCCAAGGACTTATGCCCCTTCCGCATTGACATGAGGTTTTCATAAATGTCAGCGTAGAATCGCACTTGATAATCTCATCTATTTAGCATAGATTCGCACTTTATAATTCTCATTTATAATCTCAGCTAAATTGCGTAGATTCGCACTTGATAATCTCAGCTAGGTAGCATAGACTCGCAGAAAAGTATTCGATTTTGATTTTGGAAATAGGGAATATATTTTCTAATTAGAAAGCTATAATCTACGCTAAATTGCGTAGATTCGCAAATTTTGATAATCTTATCTTTTTAGCATAGATTCGCGCTTTATGCCCTGGTAAACTGCACGAAATTTTAGAATTTATCTTCAAAATAGTTAGTGCTAATTCGCATCTAAATATATGATAGGATGATAAAAGCCAATCGCGCACCTTAAAGTGATCGTAAACCCTCAGGTAAAGTTTCCGTCAAATGAAAGACCATTGGAAACTGTGCGGGAAAATATTTATTGTCATTTTTACCATTTTATTACACAGAGTAAACTGCAAATAAAGCATTGTATTCTATGGTGGTCTGTTGCAATCATATTTAGGTCCAGTGACGTCACACTGCCTTAAAACATATATTTCAAACTTTGTATGCATTTTCCAATGCTTGATTCAAGCTTAAGGTGTGTATACTTTGAGTTTTGACACAGACTCACTGTTCCATTGTGCATGCTTTTACAACATCTGAGAGATGATAACTCATAAGTGTCAAGTCAGTTTGAATATTGCATTTAATTTCCCAGATGTTGGTGATCGTTATCAGTTTTATAGCTCAACTGACAAAATTGTCCGTCAAAAAGGGAAATATCTGAAGGCGCTCATGATTGTTGGATAGGACCGGGCTGTGACCAGCCGGAAGCTACACACAGAAATATTTGTTAACATATTTGGTATTGCTCTTGTACAAGTAGCTTGTCTATCAGTCAGATGCAAGATAAAGTGGTTTTAGATGAACAACATTCCATAAAAATGGAGGGAGACGGGTATACCCCTGTTCGTATATGGTCAGGATAATTACCTTTTACCAGGTGTCCCTAGCTGTTTGTAGTCAAGATGACCAGGAATGTTACCCTTGATCAGGTATCCCTGTTTGCTTTCAGATGGTCAGGATAATTACCCCTTATCAAGGAACTCTCTTGTCACCTAACCATACCAAGGAGCCCTCAGCTTAATATTTGTCAGAAGAGTTAAACATAATTTGATAATCAGACAAGTACGTATGGTAGTTCTTGGATGATTTCATCATTGAAGGAAACAAAATGTTGAACCAGGATGATAGAATTCAACATTATATAGCGAAGTTTGCCATGAACAGATGCACTCTTTTGAGACGTGTTTACCAGCTGATAGCTGAAAACAGATTGAATTGTCAGTCTGGTAACCGCTAACAAACGATCATCGATGTGGCTTCTGGTACCACCAAATGCTTGGCGACTCTTACAATCTCACATTGCATCAGTAGAAATTACCATAACGGAGAATAACTCATTTGTTTGATTGTTCATGAGGTGACCACACCAACCAACATTAAAATTTCGAAACGTAATTGTTCTGGTGTGTAATCATGAGTCATGCTTCGTTTTTGGATGGATGCCCAGAATGGCGCGACCACGCATCTCCTATTACCGACTCAAGCGCTATTCGATTCATGGATCGAAGAGGGATGATACCATAGCTCTGTTAACTTGAAATGTAAGTATGTGAGATGTAAGCGACGCCAGACCTATTAGACCTGATGCCACCGTACTATGACTATATTTTTCTGCCATGTACCAGTTCTAGGAAATCTGCAGGGGAATGTGTGAATATTGTAGAAGATTGCAAAAGCACTTTAAGGTTTGCCCAAATAGCAACCTGAAATTAGGTATCGTGAGTGATAGATGAAGGAAGAGGTATTTTGAATTCTTATGTTTCAACAGATCTGCATAAAACCCGTTACCGTTATGCGAATTAGTACATGTTGACGATCAAAGAAATTGCATGTTGTTTGAGATAAGAAAAATGTTCCATATAGGACTAAATTAATGATTACCCAAATTTCTGAAGACATGGCCACCATTTTCAAATCCATGTGTGAACCGTTACACCTAGGATTATGTGAAGTTCACTGCAATGCAAATCAGGGATAAGTTCCTAATGGAGGAAGGGTCACACCAGAAGCTGACCCCTCTCCCACCAGGCCTGGTAGGTTTAATTTTAGCAGCTAGAGGCTGTCATAGCTTATTATTTTAGGTTCATGAACTATATATGCTGCCACCTGTGCTATTAATGTTGCAGTATGAATCACCCTCATATTTCATGGTGGATCAGTAAACACAATATTTAGTGTATGTATATGACAGCCATATTGGACAATGAAGTGGATATATCCAATGCACCCCAACGACTCGAAAATACACGACTATTAGATTGCTTGATGCTTTAATTCCCAAAAAATGTCTCAGTCATTCTATCCCAACAATATCACGAATTAAGGAGATGTCTGGTGAAATAGGCGTCCTGCATTATATTTGACATATTGAGAGTCAAATGCACAAATACAGCTTCATAATTTCATAATCAGCAGGTCCAAATTTTGTAAAAAAAAACCCCAACATTGTACCACATTCTACACACAGATGCCTTAATATCTACTTTCCAGAGCTCTTTTCCGGTTTTGGGACTAGTAAAAGAATAGACTTCCGATCCTGTTAGCACAGCTACATGATCCGATGAAGCCGGCTTTTACTTCAGTGTCACTTCAGTGGCCATAAAGATGTCATATAATGCCTTGCTGTCAGATATGCATACGCGTAGTAAATGATACCGAAACTACATATATTACATATGGTCGCCACTTTGAATTTCTCACGATTCCAATCTGATGGATAATGATCCACAATGATCCAAGTGTGTTCAGATATAAAGTTGGAAGCTCGCCTTGTTTAGCAGTTAGAAATCTCCCTGTTAAACAGTTACAATTAGTAGTTATATGTATGGGCAACTTCGATTACTTCAGAGTAAGTTTTGGATGAAATTTACGGGGCGCCATATTGAACTTTTCCATGATCATTTGGACCAGTGATTATGCAGATATTTTCAAAATGAGCCCACTTGAATAAACTATCAAGTGTTAAAGATTAAGCCAGCTTCAATCTCCAATTACTAACTTTTCACAAAAAGTTTGATAAAATATCCTGATTTGAACCCACGTGACCTATTTGGCCTAACCATGACCTTTAAGGTCAAATGCGAGAATGTCATCCGGTCACATCTCAATCCCCACAACATGTAGATTTGATTAAGCGTGGATGATTGCTTTTAACACGCGATGCCATCAAAAGTGTTTTTTCATCTCTTGGCTGGCCTACTAAGACGTCAGCAAGTTATTCCCAGACCTTCCAGACACCATCAATATGGAGAACTCTATCAAGACTACTGTGTTTCGCCCTGCATACAGAGAGAATTCTGATAATAGCCAATCAATGAGAGAGAGAGGGCTAGTCGCGTTGTGTATAAGTTATTTTAGACGTATTCTAGGAGATCTTAACACATAAGTGCTTTATGTTTTTTAATGTCTATGTTTTTACCGCCAACGAGGGTGCTCCTACATGTAGATGAAAGGAGGGATATCCGAACGAACAACAACAATGGCTGAAGATTGCTATCTCGGAACGGACCTCTCGGAACATACGTATTCGTCAACGAGGAGAATCGGTTTTGGAGTGGTCATGTTGTCGCAATTGACTGGATCATTATTTTCGCTGAAAATACTGCCCCCCCCCCCCTCCCTCCCTCTGTTCTGCCGTCCATGGGATTATCATTATCGTGGGGAAATTAGAGCATAAAGCATCATAACAATATATGTACTGTCTGAAGAATTTAATTGAATGAATTCCATTCAACTTGATTGGTATCAATTTCGACTCTCATCCGAATGAAACTGAGAATTAGCGCACCATCATAGACATGCAAACGCAGGGTATTATTTCATCTCTTCTGCACGACACCCCCACACACACCCCCCCGCGTCCCCTCAGGGCCGTAGTCAGGATTTACTGAGGGGTGGTTCGCCTTCACTCCAAAAACGCACATCAGGGGGTTCGCTTTATGGGAAAATAGGGGGTTCGCTTCAGTGTTTGAAAAGGGCATTTGTATGAGAAAAATATATAAAATTTCCGAAAGCAGACCCCCCCTCCCCTTGGCTACGGGCCTGCCCCTCCCACCCCCTCTCCCCATATGTAATCAGTGACTTAGTCCCCCCGTATATGGGATATTCATGACTACCGCTCGATGCCGGTTGATCTTGTCGGCATCATTAAAAAGTGTTGACCGCTTCTATCTTTCAAGTAACTCTAAATTTCCTTTTTTATCGTTCGATTATGTTAATTCAGGTGCTAATATTATTAATGTATAACAGGTCTTTGCATTATGGACCTTTGTAAACTCTTAATGGACGACGGCTGCCCGATGAATGACGAATCTGACGCATTTATTGATAATCATGTCATCGGTAATGATGTGTACCAGATTTACGAATGATTCATATATTCGGTTACAGGGTCAGTGGCCAAGGTTACACGGTTCACGTCAGTTCTGGCTAACCATATTTTGACCAACAATGGACTGTCGATCGGTCCGATGATGATACCATGGTCTGTCGTAATATCAGGCAGACAGAGAATAAACTATTAATGGTTCATATTCCTCTTAAACACACACAAGTGGAAGGAGTCGAGAGTTGAATGAGTCAGTGATATATGAGACAGGTAGTAAGTTCCCACGTGTTCATTCTGTGCTCATTTCCTCACACTATATATATAATTCGATGCTAATATTTACAATAAACTGTCCACCAACACCTGTCAACTGGAACATCGCCGCAAAAATGTGAACTTCATATATTATTATTGAAGAAATATGACGACAACATAACTTTTCTGGTAACCCCACGTGGCCGCCATTTTGAACTTACCCATGATCCTCTGCTCGTGGGGTCATGCAAATTTAAAAAGTCACGGAATTTCAGCTCTCAATTGTTCGTCATTTCGGAGATACGAGCAAAAAACCAACAGGGTGGGAGTGGAAAAAGTCCCATGTCCGCGCCATTTAAACGAGCCGTATTCAAATATTTTGACCTAGGAATCTTAGTCATCAGACATGTCAATTTCACTCTTGGCATTCTACGCGAGACCAAATCGAAGTTGTGGGATTTAGATATTTTATTTCTCATTCTAATGGAGCATGCTTCTCTGCTTTTTTTCTGAAGAAATATCGTATTATAACCGACCCAACATATTTGAAAGAAATAAAATCGGCAGCAGCTCACAGAGAAACACATTTGTTTTCTTTTTTTGTGATGGGGCACACCGAGGCCCACCAAGGGATCATTCAATCCATCGCTGTTTGGAGGAGCGTGTGTTCGTTCTATGAATGTGATTGCGCCGATGTCGGATCTTCGGAACCAATCGGATGTGACCATTTGGGAAACGCCCTAATATACCCAGATATCAAGGTAACCGCATGGCTACGTACACGAGTTCCTATACGAACTTCGTGCCATGCGTTCGGATGATGCCCCATTGTACAGCCCCATACCACCCAACAACACAGAAAAAAAAACAATTGTACATTTACCCAAAAATACAAAAAAAAATCCAATTGCATCCCGGGTGGTGCAGTGGGTCACCCAAATGTAACCGAGTTTATTGTGACGAATATCCGAATGCATTCCATGGTGAACATATCAAATATCATGTATCTGAATAATTTACATTCGGTACAATGGTAATGATTATTTTGGTCAATATTTCAGACACAGCATTAATATAAATTTAACTATGGTAACTCCGAATACTTGTTATAACAAATAGTCTTAATATCTCACAATTCATTGATCGTCACATTTGGAATGACCCAGAAATCACTCTCTTACAGGTTCTCTCTCATGTGTTTAAAGTGATGGCGCCATACCCTGCAAGACAGGCCTAAATATCCCTCTAAACCTCATAATGGACACTTGTGACATGGTTTAGATAACTTCCTATAACACAACTCCGCGCTTAATTGCTCTAAACACTTTTATAATCGGATGCACTTGAATGAGAAAGGTAAATGTCAATGAACACAACATCTAATTAATTACAGCTCCGAAGTTACAGTTAACAGAATACAAATGGCGGGATCGAACGCATGTGATTATGAGGGTCTCGGGCTGATACCAGGGCCCATATGGAAATGGTTATACAATAATCTCTCTCCTCTCTCTATATATATATACTATAACTTACAAAGTATAACTGAAACGGCATATTGCCGCCGTTTATTTATGTATTTACTTACTTTTTGGTATTGTTTTTGTCTCGTATTAAATGTCTGTATAATATACATGCACATATATGGGGATAATAAATTCAGCCATCCAAACAAAATCATCAGAGAGGTTTGCGCATGCATCAGATATGGCGGTTGTCGCAATCAACATTCATATATGGCTGGGTATAGGACTTGATAATGTATTGAATCAATATTCACATCCGTCTCTATTTATTTTCTCAGCCGTTGATATCACCAGAAAGTATAAAATAAGTTTTCTTGTGGTGTACTAATACTGCAAATCAAATAATATTATCAAATAATTCTAACGTTTTTAACCCCAATAAAAAAGCACATTACTTTATTTTTGTAATCTAGGCGTTGATATTGACTGAAAGTTTATTTAAGAATAAAATGTTTACTGCTGGTAAATTGCTTCCTTTTAACTTTGCAAACTGTGAAATGTGCCGATTCGCCAAAGGGAATGCACGCTGGGAGCTCTCCTGGTGTAGACTACGAATGGATGCCCACGTTGCGATAAACAAGGACGCCGGCCAGGATAATCAAATGCGCCCTTAAATTAGGAAAACATTCATGACTATCTATGAACGGTATAGGGTCATTGGAAGAGGATATGGGAGTACCACCAGGGTCTGAAAACAGACCCATCTGGACCTACCAACGAAAGGAGAATGCCCGAGTCTGCTCTGTATACACTCCATGATCTACATGCATCTCTGCGGTCAACTACGGAGGTTTTTTTACATTGTCTTGTAAAGCTCGACCGAAATATATAGTGTGGTATTTTAGCCCTCTAGCATTGGCGATGCGGAAAATATATTTGGGGGGGGGGGGGCACATTCCACACTCTCCCCAGGCTATGGCACATCCCAAATCGCCCAGACCAGATTGGGTTAACATGGCCGTCAATGTAAACTGTAATAGTGGTCTAAGTCCAAAATATACCAGCGGCAGTACGAAGCTTATTATCCACTGTTTGCAGGGTAACAGATATTAGGAAAAACGAGATATATGATAACTGTTACCTGTAGATTTTCCAAGAGGTGACAACACGGGCTCTTTCATAAATAGCAGGGTTACATTATGCTATTTATTTGCACCCAGTGATAAACATTTTCTTTAGCTTTGGAAGCAACGGAATTTGACAATAGGTTTCCGAAAGAAGCAGATTGCTATGCTCAGTGAAGGTATCCAGAGCTTCTTGATGCGTGGGGTAGAGACCAGGAACTCGGGCAAGAACACACTTTGAACTGATATCCATCATATAAAAGTAAACGATTAATAATAATAACAATAATTTTATTAGTCATACAAAAATAACGCTGAAGATACAATAATACAATAATGTAATCATAAGTTAATATCGTAACTTCTGTGCATTTAACCATTTCACTTTGAGCAACAAAAAAACAGAAACAAAAGCTATGGGAAAGCATGGGTGCACAATTATGGGATTTATATTTTATTTGATTTTATGTTATCTATGGGGAACCATGGATTTGTAAACTTTTTAGGATTACAAATACATAATACACGTACGGTTTTATAATTGAACCCGTCACGAGAAAGTATTACTGGCCATGACCTAAAAGTTTGATAATTATACTAATTATGCAATATACAATTACAGTAGCTATACAATGGTTATACAATAATAATTTTGATAATGCCATAACACAGTGTAATAATCCATTAACTTCATTGGCAAGTTCTGCATATTAAAACCTATTCCCCGTCTACTTACCCCTGCATTAAAAACCAGAAACAAAACCTTTCCTTTGAAAGGGAAAACTCTGGGAAAGCATGGGTGAGTGAGTGAATGGGGTTTAACGTGGCTTTCAACATTTTTTCAGCTATATCACGACGGGGAAGGGAAGGGAGGGGAGGGGGAGGGGCAGAGGTACCTACTTGTAACAGAGCAGATCTAATGCTGCCATTTTATAGTGCTGTCCCACTGAAATATGCCGTGGGAAAGCATGGGTGAACAATTACAATTTTTTGTTGATTTTATGTTATTTATTTGGAACCGTGGATTTGTCGAGTATTTTTTTTTATGGAGCAATTATACACAATGGTTTTAGAATTGAAATAATATTGTTGACAAGTGCTGTGTATTGAAACATTTGTTTACCCTGCATTAAAACCAGAAATAAAACATTTCGATTGAAAGAACTCCGGGAAAGCATGGATGTAAACTTATGGGGTTTATATTTTATTTTATTTGATTTGATTTAATGTTATATATGGAAAACCATGGACATGTTAGGGTTTGTACAGTACAAATATATGTACTGTTTCAGTACTGAGCCCCCTTGACGACCGGCCATCTCGGCGCACCACCTGGGATTGGCCATGCCATAAGAAAAGTTTTTTTAAATAATTACAATAGTTTAATGGTCATAAAATAATAATGTTGATAATACTATAATACAATACAATACAATCACAAGTTAGTATCTTGGGAGAAGTTCTGTATTAAAACATTTTCCCACCTGCTTAACTCTGCATTAAAAAACAGAAATAAAACATTTCCCTTTGAACCTTCGCCAAGTCACCGTTCACCGTGCCACCTGGGACAGTCCATGTCATCAGCCCAATGATTTGAGCATACAAAGACGAGCGGTAATTGGTACAATATTGTCTCAACTAATTTGAAATCCAATGTAATAGATTGAATCTTGTTCCTAATTCCAATGCTCTCAAATCCGATTGGAATTAGTGATAAAACTAATCCGATTGACAATGTACATGTATTACATTTATTATTTCAATTTATTAGTGATGTTTCAATCTACAAGTACAGAAGATTCATACGTCACACTTTTGCAGGTCAATGTTACAAAGTGATACTGATATTGCCATGGAGTCGTTGACAGGCATGGAGGTAAATTGTTAACACTGAATCCCAAGTGCTGATCCCTAAGCTAAGCCCTAAGTCAATCCCTAAGCTAATCCCTAAGCCAATCCCTGAGCTAATCCAATCCATATCCTTACATAAAGCCTAACATCTACCACCATCCTTACCCGTCAGCTGACATGATTGAAACTAATGCTAAAAACTAATCCTTCCGCTATACATAGCCATAACCCTAAACTCCACCCCTATGTGCCTATTCCCTCAAGCACTGTTCTTCAAGTCAGCAATCGACATCAATAAATATACAACGACCCATATGGCTGATATCTTCTGTAACACGTTGTATTGAGCTACAAGCTATATTTTTTACAATGCATTTATTTGATCCTAAAATTAACAGTGTGACAAATATGTATCAAATGTTCATTGGAGAGGTCCAAATGTTGGTGATATATCATAACATGGCTGATATCTCATGTAACAGGTTGTGTTGGGCTGCAAGGTGTATTATTTCACACTGCATTTCCTTGATCCTAAAATTAACAATGTAGCACACATGTTCATGTGTCCAATGTTCATTGGAGAGGTCCAAACGTTGGTGATATATCATAACATGGCTGATATCTCATGTAACACGTTGTATTGGGCTGCAAGGTGTATTATTTCGCACTGCATTTCCTTGATCCTAAAATTAACAATGTCCAAATATTCTGGTAACGAATTACATCATTCCCTTCCTGGATGATAATCCTATGATAACAATTAACGAGTCCATAATCACATGGAAAAAACGACCGACATCTTTGCGTGTGAACATAAATCTGTACAGAACGTGTCAAATACAATGCCAGCAGACGCCTTTTACTTGAAAGATGGAAACCCCAGCCTGTATCAAGGTTGGCGACATAATCTCGAGGTTGAAGGTATAAATTCTGAGCAGAAAACCGCTATGCAACGTCCCTGTTTCCATGTCACCTAAGTTGATCGGATCACATTTCATCGTAATTCATTTTGTTCTAATTCATGTTAAGGGTTCGTTATGGGCTGGTAGATCGACCTCATTGGTCCTACAGGGTGGGTGGTTGGTCGGCCGGTCCACAACTCATTTTCAGCAGGAGTCACGCCACTGCAAGCGTAGCTGGTAGACCGCGTCATTGTCCTATGTTGTGGTTGGTTGATCGTCAGTTCTGTAATATACAAAAACATTATGGTCAAACTTTTTTTTGTAACAGTTAGGAATATCGTGAGTTACTGTTATCACAATGGACATACAAGATTGACACAATGACAGTTTGTTGGAAAACCCCCAAGATGTTGGAATATCACAAATAGCGCTTTCGGGTACGTATATGTGAAGATTAACAATACGCTACCATTGTGAAAAGCCCGTTACTATATGAGGAGAGTGGCCTTGTGGCTGTGCACAATTCTCATAAAATTAAATAAAGCATTACATTACTATATACCTGGTAAAGGTTGGTTACCAGATGCCATTCTCTTCCGATTGTTTGGTTGGCCCCATCATCGGATTTTACCGGTTGGCTGGTTCATACACTTCAGCACAGACCTTGGCACTTCGTAGTTGATAGTTCCCTTCCTTCAACATTAACGGTTGGTTGGTCCACAATTCACAGAATAGTCCTGGCGCTGGTTAGTTGATAGTTCATCGTTGTCCGAGGATACCGGTTGGTTATTCAGCATGTAATTTTGGTTGCACTATTACTGCGTAGTTGGCAGGCTTCGACCATCAGCTGAAGTTTGAACACAATTCATCTTTTTCGTACGGTCAGTATTGGTCGAGAACAAAACTGAAATATATAGCTAATGAACACATCAGAAAATATTAAATGAAAAGAAAAAATACAATGAATAGACCAAATAATTCCAAATTTTCATAAATATATACAGGTAATTATTTAAAAACCTAATACAATAAAAGATCACTAGAAAGAGTTTTTCACAATTTACCGGTTGTTCGACAAGATGTCACCAAAAAGAAAGTGTCAAGATTCATTTGACCAGAAATAATTATTGAATTATCAACTTAATTGAAAGAAATAATTGGGTTTTGACTGAACGTCTTATTTTTTTATTATACGAAATTCTCACTTCTATATGTTTAGAATGTAGTTGTTAACAATTCGCCGTCCACCAGTCACTGGGTTCCATCAGACGTCACTGGACCAACGAGACCACTGATGTAGCTTAACCTCATCTTGCCTGGGTGTTTCTTTGGCCCTGTCCAGGACTGGCGGGCATTTTCTTCTCCCAAATATTATTCTTATCATCTGAGCTAGGGGTGCCGAAACTCATAATATACCCTTGGGTCAAGCTCATAACGAAAATTGAACATGGTGATGACGTTACAGTGACGCAATTTTCAAGTATATTTTTGGTCGATTTTTCGCTTAATTTTATTTATGTCAATTGTCCGGAAAATGTGCATGATAAATTCGAAAGTAATAGTCTAAATTGAAGTGAAATAGTTTTGCTCGATTTTCCACCCAGAAAACAGAAATGTTTAAGATAAATGACGAAAAGATCACTGTTCTGGTACTCAACCTGGCCGCCATTTTGAATTGTCTTATGATGCTGTGCTCGGGGTATCATGCAAATAGGCTCAAAATTACCTCCAATATGGTGAGCTACAAATTTACGGCGGTCCCTCCTTTTTTGTCGTTCCGAAGACAGGATAGAAAGTTTGTTAATGGCATTTGGGGCATATCCGCTCCAAAAAATGAAGCAGCAAGGGCAGACCAGATTTTGAAATATCAACAGAAAACGGGGACACCAAATGAAAAACAAGAAAGAAGCCACTGAAGAAACTAATATCCAGCGACGAAAAGAGTAAGAAAGTAAACCAAGAATATTCAAACGAGAGTAGCTCATCAAGTCAGGGTATTGGGACAGGCAGACACGTTGCAAACGGTACCGTGAAATGCTCGATTTAATAATAAGCCATCATTGTAAAAATGCCCTTGGCTTTACCTGGTAATGGTTTGTTAGATGCCATTCTCCGATATCATCGATTGGTTGGTTGGTTGGTAGGTGTCATCATCCGAGGTTACCACAATTGTTCACACAATGGCATTTCTTAGTTGATAGATGTCATCGTTCCAGGATAACGGTTGGTTGGCTTACAATTAATTTTCAAAAGTCCTGGCGTTGGTTATACTTTGTTATTATTGTGTTTGGATGGGTTCTGGTTAGTTGACCGAAATCAACCAAGAGTGGATCGGTGAAAAACATCCATATCTTACGGTCAGTATCGGACGGGGGTTAAAGCACAATCAGATAAAATCAAACGAAAGAAATACAATGAACATGTACAATAATTCTTTTTATAATTATATAATTATCCCGATAATTGTTCAAAAAAGACAGGCTGCCCAAGATGTTATCGAATAGAAAATGCCCACACTAATTTGCCCTGAAATACATGTAGTTACTTAACATATTAAATTAAAAAAAACCAATTCGGTATTTTTTCTCTGAAAAAGAAATCTATTCTTATATAGAAATGGCTTCATGTGAGAGGGTACAATCAATACCAAATTGTGATTTCTATAGTTTTAGAATATCGAATAGGAGAGAATTGGAAATCACCGACCACTGGTCACTGGTGCCATCATCGTTCATGGGTGTTGTTATGATGATTATTATTGGCCACAAAATCGTTTACGGGTAATGTTGTTGTTGTTGTTATGATGATTATGATGATTATGATTATTATTGGCTACTACATGTATATCGTTGACGGGTATTGTTGTTGTGGTTATGATGATTATGATGATTATTATTATTGGACACTATATGGTTTACGGGTATTGTTGCTGTTGTTGTTGACATGATTATGATGATTATTATTATTGGCCACTATATCGTTTGATGGGTATTGTTGTTGTTGTTGTTATGATGATTATGAGGATTATTATTATTGGACACTATATGGTTTACGGGTATTGTTGCTGTTGTTGTTGACATGATTATGATGATTATTATTATTGGCCACTATATCGTTTGATGGGTATTGTTGTTGTTGTTGTTATGATGATTATGAGGATTATTATTATTGGACACTATATGGTTTACGGGTATTGTTGCTGTTGTTGTTGTTATGATTATGATGATGATTATTATTATTGGGCACTATATCGTTGACGGGTATTGTTGTTGTTGTTGTTATGATGATTAGGATGATTATTATTATTGGACACTATATGGTTTACGGGTATTGTTGTTGTTGTTAACATGATTATGATGATTATTATTATTGGCCACTATATGGTTTACGGGTATTGTTGCTGTTGTTGTTGACATGATTATGATGATTATTATTATTGGCCACTATATCGTTTGATGGGTATTGTTGTTGTTGTTGTTATGATGATTATGAGGATTATTATTATTGGACACTATATGGTTTACGGGTATTGTTGCTGTTGTTGTTGTTAACATGATTATGATGATGATTATTATTATTGGGCACTATATCGTTGACGGGTATTGTTGTTGTTGTTGTTATGATGATTAGGATGATTATTATTATTGGACACTATATGGTTTACGGGTATTGTTGCTGTTGTTGTTGTTAACATGATTATGATGATAATTATTATTATTGGGCACTATATCGTTTACGGGTATTGTTGTTGTTATGCAAAAGTTACCAAACAGATGTGACGATTTTTTTTATTGGATACATGTGACCGAGATATACACCATAATTCAACTTGGAAATTGCTTTCTAGGCTATTTAAAATGTGTATTTTGTACACACTTGGGCTTGGTGTTAACGGTAGTACGACGAAAAGGTATTAGATCATCTCCGCGGTAAATATTTTTTGGAGGACTGCAATATTGAACGTCGGATTTGACGCCTGAAACTAAAAAGATCCGCATCCGAGCATTACGTAGTAACGATGATCTGCAAGATAGGACATTAACACTATCTGGTCTTGGCTTTTTGGAACATGCCCAGGCCTGTTGATTCATTTTCACCCCCTACCCGTAATTATTTTTTAACACATTAGCTAGTAAGCTGAAACTTACCACAATGTAAATAAAATTCAAGATAGCAGCATGATGACACGCACTGACGTCATTTTCTAAAAAAGCATTTGTTCATAGTAGTTTTAGAATTCTGTATTGATGTAATTTCTCAGCAAAAACTGCATGGTAAATTAGTGAATACTAATCTGATGTGAAATAAAATAGCTTTTGTTCACTTTTCATCGTGGATTTTGTATTCATCCACGATCTTGGGGATATGCAAATAGATTCAAAATTATCCAAACACTGTGTGTCAGCTCTTGCAAGTTTGTCGTTACGGAGATGGGACAGAAAGATTGCAAAGGGGGGAGGGGGGTCATAAATTCAAATTCCAGGACTGTGTTAAACAGGTCGGGAATGAATGGCGATAAATGTTTTTGTCGCCTGAACCACTGGTCCATTTGATTATGTTTACAGTAATCCCGTAGTTCCAGAACTACCACAAATTATAATTTTGCATAAAACCACATACCACAAACTGGTCATATTACAGAAAGGTGGCGTTTTTGTGATCACCAAATTGGGTCATTGTCGGGTTTCGAGCGCAACTCCTAATACAAAAATAAGTAAATCCTATCCTGAATATTTAAAAAAAAATCCTAACCCTAAGCAAAATCCTAAGCTTCTGACGGCAGTCGAATTCAAACCTAAGAGACTAGGCCCTATGGTATCTATATAGCTACCACCTACCTATCCTACTAAGTACTGAGGAGAGCGATGAAACTCGACAACAACCCATTCGGTGAATTATGGCTGAAATTGTTAAACAAATATGGATTATCTTTCTTTCAAGGACGTTGTGGCAAGGTTGGAACCCACATTATAACAACAAAAAGGAAATAAGATCGAAAACCTCATAAAATTGTTCTTCAAAAGGACAACCCATTTTATATGAAGTTATTTTGCAAAAGCCTAAACTTTGAAACTTTTCTGCGAGGAAAAGTGAACAAAGGCTAGTTTTTTTCACATCAGAATGTTATTTAATAATTTATCATGTAGTTTATGCGAAAAACACATATATAACGAGTTTGTTTTTAACTGACGTCACTGATTTATTTTTAAATTTCCTTGTGGAATTTGACCTAAAAATATGGTATGCCAAGTATCAGCGATCTAGCCTTAGAGACCGCGAAAATATATCTGGCCCTTTCCGCTTTAGGGACAGATTTAGTTAAATCTCATTTTTTTTTATATTCTTTGCATCTGTGATATGCAATTCTATTTCGCGAAAGTTGCTTAAATATTGTGTTATTTGCATCTTCATAAATTAGGACTCAAATGTGTAGTGCCTCTTACTATCAGTCTTATGATTTGTTGCAATTGTAATATTTCATTAACTCAAATACATTCGCGGGTGCGAGGTAATGTTTAGCGCTTATAATTCTGTAAATACAAAAAAACAGGGTCCAATTTTCCAAGGATGGCAGCAAGACCTATTCTGTTTCGTAAGATTCGTATTACTGATAAACATTCTGTGTGCGAGTGAATTTCCAAGTTGTTATCTAGAGTATCCCAGTCACTATTGTCAGTACACTGGTAAACTAACACCAAAAGGTAAACTTTCCGGAGTAACAAAGTAATCTGTTCAAAACCTGCTCACCGCAAGAGAGAGGAGTAGACCTGTAAATAACAGAACAAAACAATCCACGGGACCCTAAAAGAACCAAGTCGGCTGACTTACCGATTCACAACATCAATAAATCGGAAATAAATCGGAATGTGCTGATCTGGTACTATTCAGCTTACAGAGCATTCAGTGTGGTTTGTGTTATGCAGACTAGTAGCAGTTACATTTCAAAGGCTGAAATGAAAGTAACGCAGCCATACATGGGACCGAAGTTGTGAAAATAAAACATAAACCAGATCTCAGCCCCAAACAAAGGCATGTCGATAAGCTCATCACGGAAGAACTCAAGACACCAGTGAATTCCAATGAGTCGGTGCTGTTCTGTTAACCATATCATGCTTGGGGGTCCATTGGGTTTAAACTATTTTCATTTTTAAAGGGTATTGAAACACTGACGCGTTATATTGGAAGAGAAAGTAACCAGTCAAGTGTTATGTCGCCATTCGTTCCGGCCCTATCAGGCAAAAAAAACTTTCTTTACCATAACTTTTCTGCAGAGAGTTTGATGGCTGTAAAAACGGGCATAAAGCTATTGCAGCAGATCACCGGACCCATTGCAATGGGAAATTCAATCGACCTTTAAGAAGAGTATTTTGTTGTCCACGAATATGGAAGACATTTTGGCATCACACATACAGAACAAAAATCATTTTGGTCAACAGTGACTGCAGTGGTCGGTGATTGTCAATAATCGTTTTCTCAATAGTTCAATTATATTACAACTATTTCGTGAAGGATCATATAGATTCTTTCATATGACGAATACAGACCTACACCAAACGTGAATCTGGCGATGGGCTAGCATCCCATTTAAGCGATCTGTCCAACAGTAGACATAACTCATGGTTATTCTATGGATAACTACTTCTTTATTGCTGTGGAGCTGACGTTTCATTTTTTTCTTTCAACTTTTTTCAAAGCTAATGAACTACATTTGATTGAAATTGTAGTTTAAGGGCCGCTTCCCATACGGATTTCGCGGCCCATCAACTCAATGTTTTATTTAAATTTCACGGTACATTTCTTTGTTAATTTGAGATCTTTTGCAGCGCTAGATATTAAAATAAATAATTAAATAATGAATAACAATAACAGTGAGGAAATATAAATAGTAGTAGAGAAGAGTCGCTATGTACAAGTCGCTAAGTCTGTTATTATACTGGAAAATATTTGTTATAATCGCGTGGATGATTCCTTTGTCTCGGTACCCCATAGTACGCACAAAGCGGTCCAGAAAAAAACTGGGAGAACCAGGGCGTTTTCAGTTTTCTTCGAGACGACTTCCCTAACGACGCCCTTGGGAACAGGGTGGGTCCTTCCAGAAATCTGTGCCTGTAACAATTGCTTGGAGTGTGTAGTGGGGTACAGAACGGCAGGTCTACGTCCTATATTACGTGAAAGTCAAAGGATCATATTCTGTGTTGGGGCGTCAGTTCGGTAACATCTAAGGGGTATCGTGTCCGGTGTGGTCTAGGGTCGAGTATTCTGATTCTGAACTACATGGTACAGCCGAGGGTATTTACACAAATGAATAGCAAGCAATAAATGTCATCAAAACAATCATAGCACAATGGGTGCTCCGTGAGCTGGTCATGTCAGGTATATAAAGAGTAGTCTAAACAGTGAGTTGGTATATTGTAAGCTACTACTCCTCTGAACCAGGTATAGACAATGAGTGATTGCCGATTAAATATGAAGTGGCTGAATAGTTGAAGGTGGCAAAATATTAAAACTAAAATGTGCGGGGATTATACAATTGATAAGGGATAAACACAAGGATCAATAGCATAACATGTGCGAGGTCTATAATGGGTAATAGAAAAGATTAACGGGCACAGGGATAATCTCCATCTTAGCTGACAAGGCTGTCATTGGCACTCGGTACGAATTATCCACTGTCTCGTTGATTGCGGGTAGTGTATTTTGATGTGAATGGCTTCCTGTAATCGTCTCTTTGTTTGCTCAGTCTGGTGTATAGTAAGTTTGTGGATATTTTCTCAATTTTTCTGGTGTCCTGGATTTCCGTCAGGTGGTCAGAAATGGCTGATTTTCTATTTTTTCATCGCTGGAGGCATTGCTTTCCTTGATCCTGAGGCTGAGGTGTCGCATGGTTTCTTACATGTAACTTTTCTGACAAGAGCCTTCAGTTTTGTAGATAATTCCCTTTTGGGTCGGTTTGTGGTAGACGTCCTGTAGCATAAAGGTGTTTTTTTTATGGGATTTGCTGATGGTGAGTACTACGTCGATGCTGGCTTGTTCTTTTAGGAGTCGTTTGATGAGGTGACTCGTCTACCCAATGTATGAAATGGTGAAGAACACAGGGATGAGGTCTCTGGGAATTTGATTTTGTTGCTGAGACTGCAGTGTCTTGTTGATGATTCTGTCCACCATGGCTTTAGGGTACTTGTTGTGATCGGTGAAGACGGTCTTTACGTGGCTTATTTCACTGGGCAGTCTTTCTGTTGAACATATATTTTTTGGCTAGTCTGGTTAAGGTGGATATGATGCCGGCTTCAACTTGACTTGGGTGATTGGATGGGTAATGGATATGTTGGTTGGTGTGGGTGGGTTGCCTATAAACACTGATTTTTAGGGTATGGTTCTGCCTGGGGACTGAGACGTCTAGAAAG
>JAVTVY010046688.1:0-20583 GCA_036873755.1 Hanleya hanleyi
CTATATTACCAGGTGGTGATCAGAAATTACATGTAAGCTGCAGCTAGCGCACGACCAACGTTACATGAAACTGTTTCATCGAACATTCAGTAAAATGCAGTCAGAAAAATGTCTTCGTCCCATTTTGGTGACACATAACACATTGGAGCCTGATATTTATTGTCAGGGGGCCCTCGGTGGCCGAGTGGTCTAAGGCGCTTCGCTGGTGACCGCTAGCCTCACACCGCTGAACCGGCACGGGTTCGAGCCCAGCTGGTCCATGTGTGAAAGTTTGTCAGTTACTTGCCGAAGGGCGGCGCTTCTCTCCGGGTACTCCGGCTTCCTCCACCAACCAAACTGACTGTCACCATATGAGTGAAACAAACTTGAGTGTGACATTAAGCCAAATTCCCTCCCTCCCTATTTATTGTCAGGTTAAAATTCGAGATTGAAAATACAGGTGAAACTGCAGAGAGAACACGACAAGTTCCACTCGAGTGCGCGATATCAGCCCAAGGGCAGACAACTGATATCAGGCCCGCACTTGGGGGCGGAAATCCATATCATGATATGGAACGGTGCCATTCCACAGTATCAACGGGGCTAAAAGATAAGATAAGATAACTTTATTGACACTTCAGCAGTCACAAGTGATTGGCAATATGGTCAGAGTACAACAGACATACAGAAAAAAGAATTATTTGAACAATAGTGTCATATATCGAGCTAAATGTCCAGTAAATCATAGGCAAATATGTGAAAACATATTTTATTTGAACCTCCTAGAATCCACCTTAAAATTGACAGTCACCGACTTGGTTACACTCGAAAATAGTCCATTTTTGAATCATCGCACAGAGAAAACTTTCTGAACAAAATCATAGGCAAATATGTGAAAACATATTTTATTTGAATCTCCTAGAATCCACCTTAAAATTGACAGTCACCGACTTGGTTACACTCGAAAATAGTCCATTTTTGAATCATCGCACAGAGAAAACTTTCTGAACAAAATCTTTTCAGCAATGCCAATAAGTACTTCCCAACAGTCATGACAGTGCGAAAAAGCTCAGAAAGGCTACTAAATTCTCCTGCGAGGTTACATGCCATGCTGTCGCCCGAGACCAAAGAGAGGCTGGCCAGAGATGCGCCTTGAGTCGACTTGTATTGTGGTTTTATTTTCGTTTTGATAGCTCTAGGGAAGTACGTTGAAACATGATCCTAATAAACCTTGAAAATCTCATGAAAACTTCTCCGTCACCTGTCATGCCTGTACCATTAAGGGATAATCACGAATAAAAATTGTATACATGGTATACAGCACATGTATCATAATACATTCCCTCTGGCTTCCTCCACCACCCAAACTGACTGTCACCATATGAGTGAAACAACCTTGAGTGTAACATTTAATCCTTTCACTGATCTACCTCTGGGTTTGGCTTCATATAAGCTAGGTTTACATTTTTAAACAGGGAAGGATCGGTGAAAGGGTTAAACCAAATCCCCCCCCCCCAAACCGTAAAACTCCAGTGTTTTTTGTCGAAATAAAGCAATAAAGAGACACCAAAGTTCAGGGTTGCATTAAAAAAACATATTAATTATACACGTAATTTGGCTTTACATCACCACTCAGGCCATAAGTGCTGTGGGTGGGGCATGAGTCAGAAAAACAACTAATCCATTTCTAGACATGCTGGTCTATCTGTGAACAATCCTGTGTCATAAAGAGACATGTAAAGCTAAGGTTGCAAGAGATGCTGTGTGGAGCCATTTCAAACAGATTGGTTATTTATTTTCCCCAAGCCTTGAGAATACGTGTAATTTGTTTGTTACCTCCCTTCAGATGTCCTCTGGTGAAGAGAGCCCAGTGCTGAGTAGCACTGGTTGTGGGAGACCAGGATCTCTGACCAGTAGTCATGACAGTAAGATGGAAGAAGATGGTCCCCCATTGCTGAGCTCGACAGCCAGAGGCACAGGCAATCTTACTGTGGACACTGCTTACACCAATGTCACCAGCTTAGAGCATGTGAGTGAATGCAAAACAGTTGACACATAGCTCCTCGAATCAATTCTATGTTTTTTGTGGTAATTAAGACTGCCGCGTAGCGTCGCAGTCTTATTGAATCAGCTTGGTCTCATGGGGGCCAAAATCGCTTTGTCCGCAAGATTGCGAAAAAACAAAGCAGAGTTGAGACTTACCGTCACAGTGCCAAATGTGGAGAAGATATTGAACTAGAAATTCGTACCAATTTGGACTGTCTCAGATAAACGGAAGTCTGTTTTTCAAGCCCAAATTGTTTGTGTAAAATTCTAAACCGGAAGCTCAAAATCAAAAATCCCCCCATACTGTAAAATGGGCTCTCGCGAGACTTTTACGACAGCTTCTTGGGAGTGATCTCCCTTTATGTAATTAATCTTCTCGTTGAGGGCGCTGTGGTTAGCGAAGCTTGAAAGGCAAAACTAATGGATAAATAAAAAAAACTGCACTAGATTGATGGCACGATCTGGCCTGTATTTCTATCAAGTGTTCATGCCTGGCAACAGCAATTCGATAACCAGAACGAGCGGAGTGATCGTTTTATTGCGGAGAATAAAAGCTGAATTAAACTTTGTCACGGAGTATTTTAATCGGAAGAAAATCGTGCTTGCCAACACGGGCAGCTAACATGAACGTTGCGTTGCCCGTGCCGATTTTGACTTGCTCCAGACACGCTAACGTAGCACTCGCGAGTTGATCTAGTGAAGGCAACAACAACAACAACAATTATTTTGCTTGATTATTTGTCACGACATTTTCATTTGGGAACTCGACTTATCTCTTGAAGAATTCAATATTTATCCACTATAACACTTTTTTTGCGCGCGTGTTTCGCGCGCATTTCCCCATCGATAAAAAACAATTGTTTGGGGCAAAACTCAATTTCAAAATTTCTCAAAAATTCAATTCTTCAAATTCAAGTTTTTATTCTGGGTTTAATACTAACATAGATGAAAAAGTGGCTACCCCCCCCCCCCCCCAACCTGCTGTTATGATATTTAAGAAAATATCGTTCCAACAAATTTAATCTCATAATTGAATCTTTTGTTGACATGTTTCACTGAACTCCCTAATAGTGGAACAGTCTGGTGAGAGAAATGAGCCCACCGAGTCAACATCCATCTTAGCATGCTGAGGGGATTTCACGTTTCGCTTAAGACTGTCCTCAGCTCAACGCTATGATTCGGCATGTATTCCACATGATGCCACCTCTCGGCTGCAAAGGATATATTTCTGGAGGGACATAATCCTGTTCGAAAGTTGTTCCTGAAGCATCAAGTCGCATGCCCGCCGCATGTAAACGAGCCAATGAAATTATCTGTATTTAAATATTTTGACTGGGCATTTCAGACATGTCAGTCTCACTTGAGTGCAGAGGCGCAAGACTAGGGGATCGAGACAAAAACGAAGTTGTGCAAATCAGCTACTTTAGTTCTCACTCTAATGGAGCATGCTTATTTGTTTTTCTTAAGAAAAATTATATTACAAACGACCTTACCTATTTCAAAAAAATAAAATCGGCGACAGTTCACAGGAAAATGATATGCTTTTTATTTTGTGATAGGGGCATTTCGAGGCCCACCAAGAGATCATTTCAGTGGATGGCTTTCTGGAGGTGTGGCTTCGTTTTATGAATGTGATTGCGCCGTTGTCGGATCTCACGGGACCAATCGGATGTGACCAATTGGGAAATGCCCTAATATACTCGGATATCACCCATTACTGCATGGCTATGAGCAGAAATTTCTACGTATGATCGTGCAGTGAGGACATTGATCTTGGCAATGCAGAGCTAGAGGAAGGAGATAAATCTGTCCGTGTCGTCAACGTCTCCCGATCGAGGGAAGAAAAACGTGTGTTCAAATTCTACAATGCATGAAAAAAATGGAGAAACTAGTTGGAATACATGACAGTATGGTGATAAAAAAAAATTCAGAAGGGGTGACAAGCTGAAGTACCAGGAAGACAACTAAAAAAATAGTTACTTCTGGACGGTAACTTTCACAAGCAGCCAGAGGATGCTAGGTCCCCCGCCAAAATGGCAGCAATATTTATAAGCGCTGTCGGTTTCTGAAGATATTCATGAGGATGGCAACAGCTACTTCACAGGCGTAAGAAGCAGAGGGGTCTTTCCACCTTCCCAGGTTTTGAGATCAACTCCGAATGGCTGACTGAATGTTGATTGCTACTGTAATATATTTTCTTTACCATGTAGCATGAAAATTATGTAACCGAAATGCAACCCCAAGAGACAACTCATGGCATATTATCTGCAAACTAAATTTGACAAGAATATGAAGGCATCCTCAACCTATTGCCCAGAAACCAAATTTAGACTTTGCCACAAGGAGTCACCACCTGTAGGTGCAAGCAGGCAAAACACAATCCCAAATGACATCTCATGTCATGGTCGGCATATGAACTTTGAGACTCTGAAGGGGTCCTCAAGTTATTGCCGGTACTAGATGCCCACCGGTGTTCATGTTATTTGGGGCGGGTCACATATGAATACAAAATTTGAGAATAATCTGATGAGCAGTTGCCAAATTATTGCCCGGAAACAAATTTTTCCACCAGGAGACGCCACCTGTAGGCAGAAGCGGGAAAAATACAATCCCAAGGAACATGGTATCGTGGGGACATCTGCATACCAAATTTGAGAAGAATCCGATGAGGGTCCTCAAGTTATTGCCCAGAAACCAAATTTAGATTTTGACACCAGGTGACGCCACCTCTAGGCGCAAGTCAGTGAAATGCATTATCAAGCGACATCTTATGTCACGGTACATTCATACAAAATTTGAGAAGAATCCGATGGTCAGTTCTCAAGTTATTACCCGGAAACGAATTTGTGATGTTGCCACCAGGTGGCGCCACCTGTGAGTGCAAGTGAGCGAAAGGCAATCCCAAGCAACAGCTCCTGGCATGGTAAATGCATGCCAAATTTGAGAAGAATCCGATGAGCCGCAACGTTTCTCATGTTACCCAGAAAGGTACATATGTAGGATATTTCAAAGAAATTCGACCAAGTGTTTCTAAGTTATCACTTGCAGCATGGAATAATGGAATGAACTCTAGTGGCGCCACCTCCGGCTGGATTTTGCTGAAACGCATCACCAACGGTGTTTTGTCGCAGGGAATGCATTTACCAAATTTCGAAGAAATCCGACAAATTGTTCGAAAGTTATCGCTCGCGAAGGATTTGAACAAACATGAACGGACATGCATTAAAGATTGGAACAAGACCCAGTGGCGCCACCTACAGGCGGATCTTGCTGAAACGTAATACCAGCGACGTCTTGTCGCAAAGAATGCAGATGCCAAATTTCGGAGGAATCCGACAAAGCATTTAGGAGTTATCGCTTACGCAGTATTTGCACGGACATGCACTAAATATTGGAACAAGACCCAGTGGCGCCACCTACAGGCGGATCTTGCTGAAACGTAATACCAACAGACGTCTTGTCGCAAAGAATGCAGATGCCAAATTTCGGAGGAATCCGACAAAGCAGTTAGGAGTTATCGCTTATGAAGCATTTGCACGAACATCCACTAAAGATTGGAACAAGACCCAGTGGCGCCACCTACAGGCGGATCTTGCTGAAACGTAATACCAACAGACGTCTTGTCGCAAAGAATGCAGATGCCAAATTTCGGAGGAATCCGACAAAGCATTTAGGAGTTATCGCTTACGAAGTATTTGCACGGATATGCACTGCACTAAAGATTGGAACAAGACCCAGTGGCGCCACCTACAGGCGGATCTTGCTGAAACGTAATACCAAGAGACGTCTTGTCGCAAAGAATGCAGATGCCAAATTTCGGAGGAATCCGACAAAGCATTTAGAAGTTATTGCTTACGAAGTATTTGCACGGACATGTCCGTGCATGCACGGACACATAGAAGCAAGACCCCAGTGGCGCCACCTACAGGCGGATCTTGTTGAAACGTAATACCAAGAGACGTCTTGTCGCAAAGAATGCAGATGCCAAATTTCGGCGTGCATGCACGGACACATAGAAGCAAGACCCCAGTGGCGCCACCTACAGGCGGATCTTGTTGAAACGTAATACGAAGAGACGTCTTGTCGCAAAGAATGCAGATGCCAAATTTCGGAGGAATCCGACAAAGCATTTAGAAGTTATTGCTTACGAAGTATTTGCACGGACATGTCCGTGCATGCACGGACACATAGAAGCAAGACCCCAGTGGCGCCACCTACAGGCGGATCTTGCTGAAACGTAATACCAAGAGACGTCTTGTCGCAAAGAATGCAGATGCCAAATTTCGGAGGAATCCGACAAAGCATTTAGAAGTTATTGCTTACGAAGTATTTGCACGGACATGTCCGTGCATGCACGGACACATAGAAGCAAGAACCATTTTAAAGTCCCCGGCCGCGTTGCGGCGGGGGACAAAAAACCTGAACGCAGATTTGGTATGTGGATAACGAGGATATCACTCGAGATTGCTTTCCATGCTGGGTACTAAGGTTCCAAGCCAAATCAGTAGTTTCAATGTCGGTGGACTTCAGACGCTCTGATTTTCATTAAAATTTACTCTGAAGCATCAAATTAATTAATGGGATAAATTATCAAATTATTGTGCTTCGTACCTTTCATCCTGTTATGACTGTCAAAGGTAACTAAAGCATTACACATAACACAACCTATACACATGATCAAATTTTGGGAAATAGGAAAAACTATGTATTTCTAAAGATCACAGTCAAACATCAAAACCATAAAATCACACAGATAACGGCAGTCTTTCGAAGTCCACGAGTTCTACTTTATATTGTTGTATTCTACAAGCCAACAAAGGATTTCTCGCCTCAGTTTATGGAGTTATGCCCCTTTCAGATGTAATAATCTCCAATTTTGTTATCTGTAGCTGAATGTACAAGTTGAATCTGCAGATCCATGTTCGGTACAGCTTATTCGTCTCGGTTCTTATTTTACAGAGTGCTAAGTCAGACGCCTATCGAAAGTGGCTCCCCTCGACCTATATTTTACAGAGTTATGCCCCTTTACAGATATATAATTATTCTATTTCTGTCCTATATGCCTGAATGTAACCAACTACCGGTATATCTTGATCATCCCACATAGAACTATCTCTTCCCCAATTCACACTACACATGGGTCACAATCACTTGGGGAAAGCCGAGGGGTTTTGATTAGATCAATCTCATGTTCTGTGATGGTAATAAAGCTGTTCATTTTTCTTCCCCAGTCGCCTAAAGGCCTAAAGTGTGACTATAGTATTGGTAATTTGATTAAAACCAGATCTTAAAGAACCGCTCCCCCTCTGACGTCTCGCTGATTAAGATCTGGGGCCATCACTCCCATTTCCCTGTTCTGAGTGCTGACCAATCACATAGTTTCTCCTCCACCTTGGGGTGTATTTTTGAAACGTCAAGCTCAGACCACAGCAGATTCGGGGGAGATAGGTTGACTTCGTGATTTTACGCACAGAACATTGTCTCTTCTAATTGATCAATATTTCTAAATTTTATTTTTGTTAATCAGACATCATCATCGTTCATAGAGAATAACATATTCATCTGATGAAACGAGCTAAAGAAGATGAGTTTTACTTTCAATATCGTACGCCTGTCGCCCCCAGTTCACAACATGAGACGGGCCTGAACAACTGTGGCGGGGGAAGCAGGTAGGCCCCGTGATTCATGCCTCGTACATGTCTCTTTCAATCGATAGATATAAATTCTATTTATGTTAATCGAACATCATCATCGTTTCTACAAATTGATCTGACGAAAAAAGCTAAAATATCTGAGAATATGAGTTTTACTTTTCTTACGGTAGGCCTGTCGCCCCCACTTCGCAACATGAGGTATGTTATGCACGTGACCTAGATGGAAACACGAGTGTTTCAGACTCCGATATTTAAAATCGGCGACATGTCGGATGGGAAGCATTATTTTTAGGTTTGGTTTTAATCACATTGATAGTATTGGGGTCCATCCGTCAGTGCGTTCGTCCAACTTCATTTCCAGACAATAACTTATGAAAAACTGAACCGATTTTTTTTAAATTTGGTATCTGGGTACCACGCCTCAAGATCTCACTTTGGATTGTTTTCACTCCGATCTGCCAATAGGTGGCAACACTGGGGGCGGAAGTTAAAATTTGTTTCCGGCCAATTTATGCAACACAACACCATATTGAATTCGAGACTTTTTTTATTAATTCAGAACGAAATCAATAAAATTATATGGGTGAAGCTCGGCCTGTCAGCTTGGGTTGGATTTAAGAGGTTAGAAGCCAGTCCATGTCAGGCACTTATGCATGGAACCCATGGAGAAGCAGGTGACCGGTACAACGCAAGTTGCATGGTCACTGACGACTGCATCGGATCCGGTTCGAGTGTGAGTGTTTAGGGTCTTAAGTTGTAGTCCAGCGTCACCTGGATGGACTTGGATTATACCCAAGCTGACAGGCCATGCATTCTTACACCGAGTGGGGAAAAGTCATTGCTGAAATAGAAAGGCATGATTAAAGGTCAACCCAAACGCTCTGAGGTCAAAAATATAAAAAAAATAGTCCTTTCGAGTCTGAAAATAATGATATTTTTTTCATAATTTTGTGCAGTCTGGTTGGCGAGATATTGCCGTTTGAAAGGTGAAAATCGCTCTCCTGTCAATTCCAGCTGTGACGTCACGGAGGGAAGCTGTCTTGTATTCTCTATGTTAAAGCCGTATACCACAGTCGTATGTAGCTGCTGATTTCTGGAGATTTTCGGAGTATCGGGGCATCATTTTTTAAATATGCCGCGACGTTGTGTAGTGGGAGGTTGCAGTTTTACTACAGATGACGGTGTTAGTATTCATTTGTGGCCCAAAGACGAGAAAATCGCTGCAAATTGGACGAAATTTGTACGCAACACGAGAGTGTGGAAAGAGGGCCCGAGCCAGTACTCGTATAATTTGCTCGGCACATTTTGACAGAAAGACATCATTCGAGGACATCTACAGCGTAGCAGTTGAATTCGGGTACAAACCAAAACTAAAGAGAACAGCTATTCCAACTATCAAACGTAAGAACAATCAGAATGTGACGGCAAAGAAATCGGACAAGGAGAATCTATCACGGACATCGGCTGAACGAACCTAGCCTGCAAGCGAGGCCTCGGGCAGGGGGACGGCTGTACATGCCCTGCTCGCTCTCGCGTGGCATTTGTTGCTTGAGCACCTACAGGTTAGACTGGATGAGTCTCTATTTCATATACACGTTTAACCATTTGTTCCAATGTGTCTTAATGTCTGTATTTGTATGTTCAATTTTATTCATTCTATGTATGCGTTTTTAGCCAAATGTTGGCACAAACTTCACGCAAATAAATTATCTAAATTATATACTATTTAATAATAATAATAATAATGATCTTTCATAAATATATATACGTTTGATAAGTAAATAAATAAAAAACACCAATTGGAGTGAATGGCTGTAGATACAGAAGTGATAATTATACTTTCATAATCCCTTGACATTTGAGATTGTGGGAATATCATTCGATTTCAATTTAATTGAGGTAATTTGTCGAAAATTGAGCTAATGTGAATGCCGATCCACTCACCACGGCTTACTTTTCGCCATGAATGTCCAAAGTTTTTTTATCAAACTATATAATTCTGAAATTGGTATTTCATGGGGATTGTGGGAAAACAAACAAAATTCAAGTCGGACGTATATCAGTAGAGTTATCAACAGTTTACTGTCCATACTGCCGAATCCCGGAGTTTATCCCTTCGAAAAGGCTGCCTCGGTCAGTAACAACAATAACAACACAGATGTGCTCGTTCGTTACATCACAGAATCGTTCTACATTCAATACAGTTTGAAATATATGGACATTTGGTCTTATAGATGACGATAATAAGGTTTCCAGTCAAGTTGCATACCAATCTGTATTCAACAAACGACCTCTCCGAATCCTGTCGTCGTCGAGTTCCACGTTGTCAGAGTGATTGTCACTGTCAGAATCGGAGCCGTACGGCTCAAATTGATAGGGCTGAATTCTGCCGTTGGTCTGCAAACAACTGTTAATTTGCCAGTCATCATCCTCCTCTATGTCTATTTCATCTTCTTGGCGAAAAATATTTCCATCTAAGCAGCTGATATCGCTCGAATCGACATCTGAACCGGAGCTCTGACTGCACTCGCTTTCCATGTTATCCGCTGTTTTTTCTCAGGCAACTTCCCTGCGTGACGTCATCAACCCAGCTGTGAAAGTGTGGAAAAGCCCACTTTGCTCCCATATTACGTGTGTTTCTGATCAGATTAGAATTTTTTCAATATTTTTTTCATACAAAGTGAAGTATGAACTATGATTTTTAAGGATTTTTACACCAAAAAAAATTCCGTTTGGGTTGACCTTTAATGAATAAAGAAGGTGGCAGAATGGGGATGGGGAAGGGACCGTCAGAAAACGATGCAGAGAAGAAGTTGTAGGAATGTGATCACTTCGCAGTCAGAACTGAAGTGAAGGCCTGGCCGATTTCATGAAACCTCACTTGACTTGAGTTTTCCAAGGGCGATTTTCGCACTTGACCAAGTGCACTTCAAAAAAATCTCAAGTTGTGTTTCACCAAACGTTTTTGGCCACACCTGGTCAAGTGATGTTACGGTTTGAAGTGACCTTTTTGGAACTCTTTTGCGCGGTTTGGTAATAAATAGTACCCCCGCAGAATCAAGTGTATGCTCAAAATACTTTATGCGTAGGAGCCGATCGGTAGAATTTCCGGTGTCAAATATGTCTGTGCCATTTTTGTATCTAGATGAAGATCAATGCACGTACATGCATTATGATGCATGGGCACATGAAAAAAACTTATTTTTCGACATCAACTCCCTTCGTATTGGTCATTTCAAGTACGTTTTTATTTCAAGTGCGGTTTCAAGGGAGGTCCGACTACACTTGAACTCCAGTGCGATTTCGGGTTCAAGTTTCAAGTGCACTTCAACTTTCAAGTGCGAAAATTGCCTCAAGTGAGGTTTCATGAAATCGGCCCCAGACTCTTTCAGGGCTGAACTTGGCTCTGTCATGTGACAGGATAAGGTACAGATAAAACAAGTCAAGAAATTATTTGTGTAAACAGTGGCTAGGCTGGTGTACCTGCTAAGTAGATAAAACTGACCGGTTACCCGGTGTACTGATGGGAAAAACAAACATTAGTCTGCCATGGTGTACTCCAGATAATAGAGTCCAGTTTGGGTAGAGATAGACAAAGGAGTGCGTGTACACTAGATTAGGTGGAGGTAGGTGCGCAATTGGCTTGTTATTTGCGCTGAAAACTTACCTCACTTCCACTCTTTGCATTTCTTGTTTCACATGAAATCATCTAGTAAGAATTTTGAATAACACAGTTCTCTCCCCTGCTAGTCACCTGACTGCTCACTTACCCATAATTCCTCCTTCTTGTTTCCTACTGCGCGTGGGTCAGGAAGTAAAATTGTCAGCTCCGTGAAAATTGCCTATTTCTAGCGAAATCACTTGCAGTTGGATTACCTCAGACGTCTGATATTCTTCAAGAAGTCCTTTGGGAAGTATTCTATACGTTATCAGCGAAATTATGGCTCATAATATGTCTCAAATGTCATGTATGTCTTGTGGTGGTGACATGCCTGTATATGACCTTCACTCCACGTGTCCCCAATGTCGCCAGGGAAGAGTATGTACCTGGGACACGGCCTGTGAGGAATGTATTGTGTGGGCGCCCGGCATATTTCAAGTATATCTGGCCGGGTCACTGGCAGCTATTGAGGAAAATAAAGCCGTTATGTCTACCAATCTCGCCAATGAGACGTATGTAGCTATGTCTCCACGAACCAGCGTGGTCCAGGAGACTAGGGGGTTTGTTAGTTCGCCAGCTCGGTCTACTCTAGTCAGTTTGTTGAACGTAAATAAAGATAAACAAACGCCCCCTCCCGCTCACGATTCTTCCATTTCAGACCAGGCGAAGGGTCAATCAGGTAAGAAACCGACCCGGGTTGTACAGGTGGAAGGGACAATCGAAGATGTGGAATCCGGCACTACTACGACTGTGGAGGTCGAGCTTCCGATCGAGCGGACGCCTGGATACGACGATGAAGGGAAATCGGTAACGGAGCCAGGCTTAGCGTGGGAAAGCCAGTCAATTCCGATCTCTCGATCGGATTCGACTTATGACTATGAAAACTTGGAAAATACTAGTGAGGCGCCGAACGTTAAATTTTCATTTGGTTCCGGGATTAGAAGATTGCCTTCCTCAACCCTGTTGAGGCCTGGACTTTCCGGTCGTTCTGTAACATCTACTAACACTGGAACGACTGGTTTGTCTGACTTCTCTCAATCTGCTTCCGGTTTCTCTGGTGGCCTTCCTCGTCCCCCTGCCGAGACGTTTGTCACTACGAGCATTCGGGGCCACCAGAGATTGAGGTTCCCACAACAACTGCAGTATGGTATGTATGCAGGTACCTATGATATGCCAAATTTTTTACCTGCCTCTGAGACGCGGTATAGAGACCCCTCTCAAGTAGGTCAAATTATGCGGCATCTGGTTGCTAGTTTGACTTCGCCCTTGCGTGGCTTAGCTCAAATTTCTGCTTCCGGTGGTATTCGAGGTACGGGACCGGCTATGCTACGTATGATGCGTCCTCCTATACGTGCTTCCGGTTTATGACCTCGTATGCCAGTTCACCGACCTTTACAGTGGCAGTGCTCACGGTCATATGTAAGGTCCCCGAGTGTGAACGCACCCCGTCAGGCCCAGCTTCCGGTGCACTCTCAAGTGACGGATCCTACGTTGGCTGCTATTCTGCGCGGAATGGAACAGCAACGTGAGGAGATGAAGGAACTGAGAGAGATTATGACCAGTCAAATAAGGAGCGGTATGCCGCCGCATCCGGTTTTGTCTGAACAGTCTACGAACCGGAAGCAAGATTGACGGGGATTATCCCTTCCATTACTCCTCGTTGGCAGGAAGCCCCGGAAGCTATGGAAGTGGATAGGGACCAGTACGGTAGCTCGGAATTTAATGAACCTACCAATACTGATCCAGATACTAGGAAATATTACGATTTAATTTCCGGTATCTATGACTTGATTCCTGACATGCAGCTTCCGGTCCCACATGCGGGGGATATCGAAACTGAGTCGGGAGAGTCAAATCGGGTTACGAGGTCGGTTTCCACGCTTCCGGCCTCAACTGCTATACATTCTATTTGCCACTTGTTCCATAGAACATTAGCAGAACCCGCTACGCAGGAGGAACGTGCAGTCAGGCTGAGACCTAGAGCTCGCTTCCGCCCTGCAGGATCTTCTGGTCCGTTCCCAGTACAGAAGCCAAACATACGATCATATGGCGTACATGATTCACCGTTTAGCTTCCGGTCTGCAGAGGTGAACGGCGATTTTCAGTATTTGTGTCCTTCAAATACCAAATTGCCTAGTAATCCGGATGTTCCGTTTACGAACAAACAGGCCTCCGTACTAGAGGAAACTGCCCGACAAGGAGTGGCGATCACGAATCACCTGGACTGGTTTCTCAAAGCCATTAAGGATGGTTTGTTTTCGCTGTCGGGCGCGGACAGTCAAGAACAGTTACAAGAGGGAATTAACCTCGTTCTTGACTACCAGAAGATTGCTTCCGGTGCAGTAGAAGATTTACTGGTTCATAATGCCTACCTATCTTCTATGCTGGTGCATTTAAGGAGAAGGGCCTTCATTCCTTTTATGCACGATTATACACCGGAAGCAGTAAAGAGAAGCCTACTAGAAACTTCTACGGCTCCTTCTTTACTGTTTGGTGATGCTGTTGCCGAGGTCCGACCTGAAATGGATCGTATTGAACATGACAGGTCAGTGGCTTCTGGTGCTTCGACCAAGAGACCTATGGCTTCCGGGTCGGGTCCCAAGGCGAAGAAGGCTAAGAAGAACCCGCCTAGTTCCAAGGCTGCTAAGGGTGCTTCCGGCCAACAGCAGAACCAAGCGCCTGCTTCTTTAGAGCCAAGATTATCGAGCTTTGGCCATAAGAAGCAGGGTAAGGGGAAAAGCAAGCACTCAAAGAAGAATACCTGATGTCTCGGGCCATACCGGGTGGCTTCCGGTATGGCGGGAACACCGAGACATAATGTTTCCAGTCCCGCCACAACTAGACCTTCCGGTAGGGGGAAGGCTTCAGTTGTTTTGGCGGAACTGGATAAGGATCGGGGCAGACGCGTGGGTCATTCGAACTATCAGATACGGCTATCGCCTATCGTTCGACACGCTTCTCCCCTTGGCTGCATCTCCCCTTCCGTCTCGTATTTCATTACGAAAGGGTCATCTATCAGCG
Organism: Hanleya hanleyi; assembly: GCA_036873755.1. NCBI lineage: Eukaryota > Metazoa > Mollusca > Polyplacophora > Lepidopleurida > Hanleyidae > Hanleya > Hanleya hanleyi. The sequence goes on from JAVTVY010046688.1 coordinate 14,362, forward strand.
ATACAGTCCTCTGTGGACAAGCTGATAGAGAAGGCTTCAGTAATAGAGCTTCCGGTTTGGGATACAACACCCGGGTTCTATTCGCCAGTCTTTCTGGTCCCCAAGAAAGACACGTCCGAGATGCGCATGGTTATCAACCTCAAGCGCCTCAACAAGGACTACCTCACTCCACCGCCACACTTCCGCATGGAGTCCTTCCGGTCTATCCGGTCGGTACTCCAGCAAGGGGAATGGCTGACTTCTCTGGATTTAAGGGATGCATACCTTCATATCCCAATACATCCAGAGGACAGGAAGTACTTGAGATTCATGGTCGGCAAACGACGCTTCCAAATTCAAGTGCTTCCGTTCGGCCTGTCAACTTCCCCTTGGGTGTTCACACGAGTGTTTACACCAGTGGCACAATTCCTGCACAGTCTAGGTATAAAGTACCACTTTTATATCGACGACACCCTGCTAAGGAATGCCTGCAAAGAGCAGTTAATCCTAGACACGCAGTTTGTCTTAAGGACATTGACTTCTCTGGGATACATCCCACACGAAGAGAAGTCAGAACTGACTCCGTCGCAAAGGCGCAAATTTCTGGGGGTGGAATACGATACGCTTTTAGCTCTCGCCAAACCCCCAGAAGATCATTGGCAAAAGATAACAACGAAGATACCTCAAATCCTCAAGTTATCTCAAGCCAGGGCTTTACACTTTGCTGCGATAATCGGCCTCTTGACGTCAACACAGGACGTCACACCAAGAGGGCGGTTGCAGCTTCGTCCCTTAATGATTTACTTCAATCATCAATGGGTCGAAAGGCAGTTGAACCCGTGGATACCTGTCACGCCTCTTGTCAAACAATGCCTCCAATGGTGGCTGGATCCACTCAACGTTATGCCGGGTGTGTCCCTACTTCCGTTTCGTCCGTCACATCACCTGTTCACGGACGCATCTATGGAAGGATGGGGAGCCCACCTCGAGTCCAGGTCGATATCCGGGTTATGGACAAAAGAGGAACGCTCGTACCATATCAACGTGTTGGAGTTTATGGCAGTGACACATGCCATCCGCACGTGGGTGAGCGTATTGACCGACAAGAACCTGCTAGTTGCGACGGACAACACATCAGTCGTGTCCTACATCAACAAGCAGGGGGGGACGAGATCTCCGCAATTACAAAGCCAAGCGGAAATCTTTTTCGGTCTGTGTTGGCCATATCAGTGTTGCCCAGGCACATCCCGGGAATTCTGAATGTCTTAGCGGATTCGCTTTCACGACGGAATCAGATAATTCCCACAGAGTGGCAACTTCACCCAGCCATACTAAAACAAATAGCTCATGTCTGGGAGATGTCACACATAGATCTGTTCGCCACTCGGCGCAACAATCTATTGCCCCTGTTCATGTCGCCGGTTCCGGATCCGTCGGCATATGCAGTGGACGCCCTATCGCAGGACTGGTCAAGGATGGTAGCATATGCGTTCCCTCCTCCAGCTATCCTAGCGAAGGTACTCCGGAAGATCCACGAACACACTTGTGTCGTTTATCTCATTGTTCCGTGGTGGCCAGCAAGGCCGTGGTTCCCGGACTTACTGGATCTTCTGGTAGATGTACCAAGACAACTTCCGGTGTGGCACAATCTTCTGCGCCAGCCCGGAACGTCGATATTCCACAGCCAGCCAGGACTGTTCCACTACCACGTGTGCAAGTGCTCAAGAGACACTTCGCTCAGGCGGAATTTTCAACGGAAGTTGGGCGCCGAATGGCACAATCGATTCGACCGTCTTCTTCCGCTTCAAAGTGGGCAATCTTCGATCTTTGGTGTGGAGAGAGGGATGTCAATCCATCCAGAGCCACTATTCCTGAAGTAGCAGAGTTCTTATTGCACCTGTTCCGGGATAAGGGCCTGGTACCCGCTACGGTCGAAGGGTATAGGGCAGCCATTGCTCAGCCTATTCTTCTGGGTACTGGGATTAATCCCTCGACTGATCCAAATTTATCTGCACTAATCAAGTCATACAAGATATCTGGTCAGTCGGTTGTTCCGAGATTGCCAAAGTGGGACTTAGCCTTAGTACTTCGGCAATTAGGGAAGCCACCATTCGAGCCAATAGAGGCTATTGATCTCAAAATGTTATCATACAAAACTTCGTTTTTGTTGGCTCTTGCCTCGGCAGCTCGTGTGTCAGAACTGCATGCGCTCGATAGAAGGAACGTCAGACACTCTAGGGACTGGAGTAATGTAGTTCTCACAACAGTTCCTGAGTTTGTGGCTAAGAATCAAGCCCTCTACGATTCTATATTTCGAGAGTTCACAATTCCAGCCTTATCTGATTTCCTTTCGTCCGGTCTTGAATCAGACATGTTGATGTGTCCGGTTCGTGCACTTGCGTGTTACCTGAATCGTACAGAGGAGATCAGAGCGGGTAGGAGGCGTTTGTTTATCCCTTTTGATCCCAAAGCCAAACAAGAAATAAGCAAAAATACTATCTCAAGTTGGCTGAAAAATACGATTCGGCTAGCGTACTCCACGGCTACGGATAGACAAGCCGCGCTTGTAAACGTTTTGGGTCACGAGATTAGGGCACTAGCGGCATCATGGCCTCTGTGGACTAACAGATCAGTGACTGACATTATGAGGGCGTGCTACTGGAGGTCAAACACGACATTTGCCTCCTTCTACCTCCGGGACATGACGTTAGCATGTGACGACCTCTATTCCATCGGCCCACTTGTGACTGCACAGCGGGTGTCTGTGGGACCGAGGCCAGCAAGATAGCAAGATGAAGTCCGGGCGTACAGTTTTTACCCTGCTTGCTGGTGGGTGCATTTTCCTCTCGATCCCTTTCGGAAAAAGGGGGGGGGGCGTATATGCGACTCGACCTTGAAGTCAGAGTAGCGACAGAGGTTCCCTGTGTACCATAGGCATACAGGTTACTGCTGTTGTATGAGCTCATGGATCCTCTTTGAGGTAGAAGATCGGTGATTTCTACTCTGTACTAGTCATCTTGTTCATGGCATTTATCACTTACCACGGATTGTATCAGTTTGCCCGCCAACCTTTCTGTGGCATTCTATGCAAAGAGTGGAAGTGAGGTAAGTTTTCAGCGCAAATAACAAAAAAATTTCACAGGTAAATTTTCTGTTATTAAGCTAAAACTTACCTCACTTCCAGTGATGCCCACCCACCTCCCCTCTGTGATACATCCTAACCATGTATCGCAGTGGAAACAAGGAGGAATTATGGGTAAGTGAGCAGTCAGGTGACTAGCAGGGGAGAGAACTGTGTTATTCAAAATTCTTACTAGATGATTTCATGTGAAACGAAATGCAAAGAGTGGAAGTGAGGTAAGTTTTAGCTTAATAACAGAAAATTTACCTGTGAATATAATTCTTCTAATTATCATCTAAATTGCATATATTCGCACTGCATGGTAAGGTAATATATCGTCTATTTAGCGTAGATTCGCAAATCGATTTGTCATTCACTTTATTGTCACTTCAGGGAGAGTTAATATATTGTCTATTTAGCGTAGATTCGAAAATGTGTTTAACTTCGGCGAGATTGCAGAAAAGACAATATATTGTCTTATTAGCACTTTGATAATCTCATCTAAATTGCATAGATTCGCACTTCATGGAGAGTTAATATATTGTCTATTTAGCGTAGATTCGCAAATCTGTTTTACCTCGGCGATACTGCAGGGGAGACAATATATTGTCTAATTAGCACTTTGATATAATCTCATCTAAATTGCATAGATTCGCACTTCGTGAAGAGTTAATATATTGTCTATTTAGCGTAGATTCGCAAATGTGTTTAACTTCGGCGAGAGTTCAGAGAAGACAATATATTGTCTAACTAGCACTTTTATAATCTCATCTAAATTGCATAGATTCGCACTTCATGGAGAGTTAATATATTGTCTATTTAGCGTAGATTCGCAAATGTGTTTAACTTCGGCGAGAGTTCAGAGAAGACAATATATTGTCTAATTAGCACTTTTATAATCTCATGTAAATTGCGTAGATTCGCACTTCATGGAGAGTTAATATATTGTCTATTTAGCGTAGATTCGCAAATCTGTTTTACCTCGACGAGACTGCAGGGGAGACAGTATATTGTCTAATTAGCACTTTGATATAATCTCATCTAAATTGCATAGATTCGCTCTTCGTGAAGAGTTAATATATTGTCTATTTAGCGTAGATTCGCAAATGTCTTTAACTTCGGCGAGAGTTCAGAGAAGACAATATATTGTCTAACTAGCACTTTTATAATCTCATCTAAATTGCATAGATTCGCACTTCATGGAGAGTTAATATATTGTCTATTTAGCGTAGATTCGCAAATGTGTTTAACTTCAGCGAGATTTCAGAGAAGACAATATATTGTCTAATGAGCACTTTTATATTCTCATCTAAATTGCATAGATTCGCACGTCAGGGAGAGTTAATATATTGTCTATTTAGCGTAGATTCGCAAATCTGTTTTACCTCGACGAGACTGCAGGGGAGACAATATATTGTCTAATTAGCACTTTGATAATCTCATCTAAATTGCATAGATTCGCACTTCATGAAGAGTTAATATATTGTCTATTTAGCGTAGATTCGCAAATGTGTTTAACTTCGGCGAGAGTTCAGAGAAGACAATATATTGTCTAATTAGCACTTTTATAATCTCATCTAAATTGCGTAGATTCGCACTTCATGGAGAGTTAATATATTGTCTATTTAGCGTAGATTCGCAAATCTGTTTTACCTCGACGAGACTGCAGGGGAGACAATATATTGTCTAATTAGCACTTTGATATAATCTCATCTAAATTGCATAGATTCGCACTTCGTGAAGAGTTAATATATTGTCTATTTAGCGTAGTTTCGCAAATGTGTTTAACTTCGGCGAGAGTTCAGAGAAGACAATATATTGTCTAACTAGCACTTTTTTAATCTCATCTAAATTGCATAGATTCGCACTTCATGGAGAGTTAATATATTGTCTATTTAGCGTAGATTCGCAAATCTGTTTTACCTCGACGAGACTGCAGGAGAGGCAATATATTGTCTAATTAGCACTTTGATAATTGCATCTAAATTGCATAGATTCGCACGTCAGGGAGAGTTAATATATTGTCTATTTAGTGTAGATTCGCAAATCTGTTTTACCTCGACGAGACTGCAGGGGAGGCAATATATTGTCTAATTAGCACTTTGATCATCTCATCTAAATTGCATAGATTCGCACTTCACGGAGAGTTAATATATTGTCTATTTAGCGTAGATTCGCAAATGTGTTTACCTCGTCGAGATTGCAGAGAAGACAATATATTGTGTAATTAGCATTTTGATAATCTCATCTAAATTGCATAGATTCGCAATTCATGACGAGTTTATTGTTTATTTAGCGTAGATTCGCAAATGTGTTTAACTTCAGCGGGATTTCAGAGAAGACAATATTTTGTCTAATTAGCACTTTTATATTCTCATCTAAATTGCATAGATTCGCACGTCAGGGAGACTTAATATATTGTCTATTTAGCGTAGATTCGCAAATGTGTTTTACCTCGACGAGACTGCAGGGGAGACAATATATTCTCTAATTAGCACTTTGATAATCTCATCTAAATTGCATAGATTCGCACTTCATGAAGAGTTAATATATTGTCTATTTAGCAAATGTGTTTAACTTCGGCGAGAGTTCAGAGAAGACAATATATTGTCTAATTAGCACTTTTATAATCTCATCTAAATTGCGTAGATTCGCACTTCATGGAGAGTTAATATATTGTCTATTTAGCGTAGATTCGCAAATCTGTTTTACCTCGGCGAGACTGCAGGAGAGGCAATATATTGTCTAATTAGCACTTTGATAATCTCATCTAAATTGCATAGATTCGCACGTCAGGGAGAGTTAATATATTGTCTATTTAGCGTAGATTCGCAAATGTGTTAACTTCGGCGAGATTTCAGAGAAGACAATATATTGTCTAATTAGCACTTTGATAATCTCATCAAAATTGTATAGATTCGCACTGCAGGGAGAGTTAATATATTGTCTATTTAGCGTAGATTCGCAAATGTGTTTACCTCGTCGAGATTGCAGAGAAGACAATATATTGTCTAATTAGCACTTTGATAATCTCATCTAAATTGCATAGATTCGCACTTCAGGGAAAGTTAATATTGAATTGAGATGAATTGAATATTTATTAACCAAGTGAGGTCCAGGCA
>JAVTVY010046689.1:0-20132 GCA_036873755.1 Hanleya hanleyi
ACTACCTCAATAAAAATCAATACCAATGGCCGTCTGACTGATGTGAAGCACCTTCTCAAGTTTTAAGTCAATCGGACGAATTTTCTCACGATACCGCGTTCACAAGATGCCGGATGGATGGAGCCCAAGATGGTCAATGTCAGCCATTTTGGATTACGTACCTCAGTGAAAATCAATACCAATGGCCATCTAACTGATGTGAAGCACCTTCTCCAGTTTGAAGTCGATTGGTCGAGTTGTTCTCAAGATATCATTTTCACAAGATGCGGGACGGATGGAATCCAAGATGGTCAATGGCAGCCATCTTGAATTACATACTACCTCAATGAAAATCAATAACAATGGCCGTCTAACTGATGTGAAGCACCTTCTTGAGTTTGAAGTCGATTGGTCGAATTGTTCTCGAGATATCGCATTCACAAGATGTGAGACGGATGGAATCCAATATGGTTAATGGCAGCCATCTCAGATTACGTACCTCAATACCAATGGCCATCTAACTGATGTGAAGAACCTTCTCATGTTTGAAGTCGATTGGTCAATTTGTTCGAGATATCACGTTCACAAGATGTGGAACGGATGGAATCCAATATGGTCAATGGCAGCCATCTTGGATTACGTACCTCAGTGAAAATCAATACCAATGGCCGTCGAACTGATGTGAAGCACCTTCTCAAGTTTGAAGTCGATTGGTAAAATTGTTCTAGAGATATCGTGTTCACAAGATGTGGGATATACGGAATCCAATATGGTCAATGGTAGCCATCTTGGATTACGTACCTCAATGAAAATCAATACCAATGGTCGTCTAACTGATGTAAAGCACCTTCTCAAGTTTGAAGTCTATTGGTCAAATTGTTCTCGAGATATCGCGTTCACAAGATGTGGGACCATCTAACTGATGGTCAATGGCACCCATCTTGGATTACGTACCTTAGTGAAAATCAATACCAATGGCCGTCTAACTGATGTGAAGCACATTCTCAAGTTTGAAATCGATTGGTGGAATTGTTCTCGAGATATGGGACGGACGGACGGACAGAAGGACGAATGGCTATCATTTCCAAGTCCTCCGCCAACAGTCACTGTGCGCATGCGCATTGGGCAAGTAGCGCTGGATGGACGTTTTGGGTTGTATGTGGACCCCTAGTGGTCCCATGGGGTCGAGTGTGGTGTCATCGTGAATCACTCGTGAGGGAGCATCCGACTGGATGGGTGTGACGTGGAACTGACGTCATTCTGCGGATTCACATTGGGGGTCACTGGGGTCTTAGGTAAGGCCTTATTGCTGGGACGTCACGTGACCGGAGGTGATCTTTGATCTTTTGACCCGGATATAACCTTTGACCCGGATGTCACGTGACCGGATGTGACGTCATAGTGACAGCAATTTGATAAGTAGTAAAAGCGCATGTGAGAGCGGATTTAGGGGCAGAAATGGGGCAAATCAGGGGAGATAACCAGGAATTGTTCAAACAGAATTATCTGCCCCTAAATCCTAGATACGCTTTATATACTACTCACGAAGTTTGGTTCCTATTCCTTTTCACACCCGGGTAGGGCCGTCCTATTCCTTTTAACACCCGGGACCCCACGGGTGGGGTCCTATTCCTCTTCACAGCCGGGAATCCCACGGGTGCCTCAGTAAGTCGCCTCGTACGACAAGCTCTCTGAGGGCCTGAGGCCTATATTTTTATCATGATCTGGAGTATGCACAACGACACCCCAGGTCAATCTCCAGAAGCCCCACGGTGCTTTATTGGGCGTACCTGTGTACATTTGCCTGGCCTGAGGGATATTGGATGGTAAAAGTCTACCTATATTTTCAATAAATTATGAAAATTAATAAATAATTTTTCTTTTCTCAAATTGATTTTTTAAAATATATTTCCTACATGTTTTTCTCTATCATCTTTTGACTCAAATAAATCATTCCCTTTGATGTCGAGACGAGTAACTACAGTTTTTAATTTTCTACAATACCCTGACCTCTATGACACAGAAAAAGAGACTATATCATATAGGCCAGGGCATGGTAGAAAAAAAAATGTAGTAATTCGGCTTGGCGTTAAATTTAAAGGGAATGACTCTATTTGAATCAAAGATGAAAGAGAAAAACTATTGAGAAAAATAAAAAAAAAATTGATTTGAAAAAACAAACTCATTTATTAATTTTATCGAAAATATAGCTAGACATCTACATCCAAAATCCCACGGACAAGGCAACTCTGTACCTGTGCGTGTGTGGGTGTGTGCGTGTGTGTGTGTAGAAGGGTATATTTCACGCCCCTCATATTTTCAAGATGCTTGGGCTAGGGAGTTGATGCTTTCTGAATACAATATATCTTGATTCCACCAGAAATTCTACACCTGAAAGTTCCAAGGATTGAGATGCTTGGGGTAGTCCAACATCCAATATCTATTACAAATTTTGAATATCATGATGGGACTAGTCGAAATTATTTCGGACGAAGTCCACTCTGTGAAATTCACGATTTAAGGGCAGACAGAGCTTAGTAATTTATCTTGCATTTCCGTGATGTTGGTTCCATTAGTCCATCATCCCAATCAGAAACAAGAGCCCAAGGGGCTTCAATATACGCTCGTACACCTGGAATTACACTGGTCCGAAGAATATGTGACTTTTTTTCAATCCAAAACCTGCCAAATCAGATTTTACTAGAAGTTTACATACTGAAATATCAGCCTCGAAAAAACTGAGATGCTCCGTTGTATAAAAATGGAGATATGATTGATCAAAATGTGCTCCTCAGCCTGATTTGGTATTTTTGAGGCATTTACAGTGAGGATTTTCAAACCAAAATAATTTTGTCACACAATATATTAGGAAGTTTGTTTATTGGAAAGAACCACGAATGGTTTTGGTTTGAGGGGTCATATTTTTGCTACAGGAAAAAACCCTTCATGAAAATGCCCAAAAATACCAAAATAAGCCCGGGAGCACGTTTTGGTCAATCATATCTTCATTTTTATGCAACTGATTTTTCTAAGGGGATATTTCAGCTTGTAAACTTGACGAAGAATCTTATATGGCAGGTTTTGGAATGGAAAAAAAAAATCGGCTTTATTACCATCACACACAAAGGAGTTTTTCGTATGTAAACGTCACATATCCTTTCAAGATTGTTCAATATCCAGAGAAAGGTCTAAGATTTTGTGCTCACCTTATATTGCATGATAAACTAAAAGGCGCTACAAATCTTGGTACAGTCCAGTCAATATGTGAAAAAATTGTGCCTTTTCTCATAAAACATGAGATTTGGCATAGAGACATCGTGGTCTGGGGAGCATTTCTAGATATGGAGCCACCACTTTTCAAATGTAGGCCAGCAGAAGCCCATATTATTATCTAGAATCCTGCACTGTTTTATCTATTGGAATATTTTTGTTGGTCATTTGTCAGAATATTGATAGAAAATCCCATATCAATGTTAGACAAGAGATGTGACCACGACGGCCATCTTGGATTTCAAGATGGCCGCCATCTGAAGCCGATTTCAGTCAATAATTCATTAACCGCACAATATATATAGGCCTACATTATTTCCGTTGATACACTGTTATTTTAGGGGTATAGCACGACGAATACGTCACATTAACTATGGTGTAATACCAAGATACCAAGGATTTCCAAGATGACCGCCATCTGAGCCTAGTTTAGTTCCTATATTTATATCTATTTCAATGAACAATTGCAAACTTCGAGGTTAAGATGGCTCCATATAAAATTGTGTATTCCCGGGATGGCACTACCGGCCATCTCGGGGTTCGAATCGGCGAACACAGGAAAACATTTGGTCAAAATCTTATTAACCAACTCAGTTATAAACTTGATTTGATAAATACAAATCTCTCATCTTAGCCTACACTACTTGCTAATATTAGATTATGTTCAAAGCAGCGACATTTCCGATCCACATAATTACTAAGCTATAATTATGCCATAGAGGGCTCCATACGTACTCGATAGTTTTCAACAATTCTCAAGTTGATGGAAGTGCAAGTTCTCATCAGGGATAGGCGTCTATGCATTCAGTACTATTACTCTATATGATAATGGATAATATTGTGAATACATCATTTACACTCTCCCCTCTTCATACAATATTACAAACTGCATATAGCAGTTCATCTGTACCGTCTTGAAGGTACGTTTATACACCTGCCCACATCATGTGAATATATCTTAGAATTTGGGAAATAGGAACGCATGATCAGATAGAACTGTATTACAGAAAAGGGAAACTACACTTCTCATGTGAACCCAGCATTCACAAGAGACACAGCGTACATACGATGGAATGGTCGAATGCTTCGAAGCGTATCTTCGTATAGTTTACCTAACACAATAATGCAACGACGTTACGGTAGTCCAAATCCCGGAAGTCGAATGCTAAATGTTAGTCGACTCTGAATTATCGTCACTGATGAGCTCATCAAAGCAAACAGCGAAAAAGTAGTTTAATTATGCTGACAAGACCACACGATTTGCATGTCCTTCAAACTCGATGGAAATTTGCAAAACATGCAAGGCGCCTATGAGCGACCCCTTGAGCTCCGGATTAGTTACAATATGAAACGCAATGCCAGTATAAATGCCTGCTAGCATTTTGAAAGATGAGTGGCGTTAATAACCAAAGTCAAGAAACCTTGAGTGAAGATGCTAACCTATAACAACTTAACTAGTTTCTGAAGTAATGGTTTGCGAGGTGATTGAACCCTTCACCCAAGTACAGTATATTGTACCGAAGTAGTAGGAAGACGGTATCTCCATTAATAAAATTGTGGCTGAGGCTGATGACGTGGCGATGACGTCACGAATGACGTCACTTCCGGGTCAAAGGTCACATCTGGGTCGAAGGTCACATCTGGGTCGAAGGTCACGTCCGGTTCGAAGGTCACTTCTGGTCACATGATGGCCCAGCAAGAGATAACTGCTCCTGAACAAGACAAAATATCTGCTTCAGTGGCTTCAATGTTGGGCCCAATGGACATCTACGGTATGGAGTGTGGCACCTTGTTTTCTGTCCGACACTGCAGAATACGATGGAGTCTGGGGCTCTTGGCCATTGGGTGCATTTTGCTGAGAAGTTGTGATTACGCATGTGCAGTACACATGTAGGCTTGAGGTGGATGTTTTGGGGTCGAAGTGAACCAATATTGGTTCGATTGGGTCGTGTGGGGTATCATATTGAAGCATTCGTGGGGGACCATCCGACTGGAATGTTATGGAGTGGAAGTAAGACTATGGTGTGCATGCGCAGGCAGGGAATTTTGAGAAAAGGGCGCTTGAATGGACATTTTGGGGTTGAGGTGGACCATCTGCGGTCCGAATTAGTCGTGTGAGGCATCAGTTTGAAGCACTCGTGGGGGTGACTCCGACTGGCCTGGTGTGTAGTGAACGTAGGGCTATGGCGCGCATGCGCAGGCAGGGAAATGTGAGAATGGGGCACTTGGGCGGACGTTTTGGGGTCAAGGTGGGCTAATAGTGGGTGTAGTGGATCACGGAGGGTACCGGTATCCATGTGAAGCGCTCCGCGAGGCCGATCAAGTAATGTGTGGGTGCATGTAAAACTACCCCCGGAAAAGATCTGGAAACATGGACTTTACCCCTAGAATTAGCCTATAGTATTGGACCCTTCTACGGAGGGCCAATGATCGGCTGATGCAGCAACAACAACATTTTCCCAGTTAGACGCCATATTTTGAAATCGAAAACGAGGCTGCGCTATGTCATCAGTCAACTGAGACAGTCACGTGGTTGTGTATGAAGATTGGGGTGGCTCCTATAAATAGTGATCCAATGAGAATGCTCGTCTTAGTTAGGGTCGAATGACCAATCACTGAAGGGGAGACAGCTGGAACAGTACACTATCACTGTCTGTTAATATCTTGATTTCACAGAGAGTACTACAGTCTACCCCTAGAATATGGAAAACCCCTATCAACCAGGTCATATGGCTAATATCGGTTCCCAGTGGATCGTGGCCTGCCGGGAGGTGCAGGTCGGATAGTGGCTGCATGTAAAATTTCTCCAGAAAAAAGCGGAAAACGGACTTTACAACTTGTTGAGATTGTGTAGTCTCTCAATTTTGGAAAAAAAATAATAAATCAAATCTGATACATCTTGTGATGTATACCCTGATGTATCTACCAACGAGAACAAAAAAGGTATTATTAAAGATTTACTCATTTTGGTTTTGGTATGCGACACCTTTCCCCCTTTATCCACTCTCAAAAAAAACCCTTGACTGGGAAGCAACTGCTCGATAGTCATAATATTGCACTTTTTTGAGATAGCAAAACAGGATAGAAAAAAAAAAAAATCTTCACCATTTCAAATTGGTCCCAGGAATTTGTGACAGTTTATTTCATTGGAAATTGCAATTATATATTTTTTCATGAGGTGACGGACACTTCTAACTTTTTGAGGCATTTCGGAGCAAAATTGAAGGAATTTCAGAGGGATTGAAGGAGTTCTAATTCTGAAGATGACTCGAGTCTGGATATAACAGAATGAGAAAATACATATTTATGAAAGGTTTGTGTTGAACATTTTACAATTATACTTGACTGAAGAGCAAACCCCATTGGCTATTTTCAGCCACACAGAACAAACTATGGAATGCACTCTCAAAAAATAGCCCAATGGGCTCCAATACCCCTCGGATATCACTTATTGTTTACATTCAGCAATCATGCAATGCATAAGATGTATTTTTATAACTTTGACATTTTAGTGTAGGTTAACAGAAAGGTGATCTGGAAGATTTGACTGCAGTTCTCTCGCCAAATCAGCTTTTGCCAAGGACTTAAATTAATGGGAAATATTTGGCGCCGAGCCTCTCGTAGAGCATGACCATATTCTTACCTCTAGATTTTCTCTTTTATATAGGTCAAAATCAGCGCAAGTAATTTGATCTTGGAAATATATTATCAAGGTAAGTCATGTCCAATAAATTTTCTGGTCTATTCTAACTTAATTGCATATGGAACATGAATTCAGAGAGCTTAGACTTAACATATAGAATTCGACCTTTAGAAAATAGGTCAAGATTAGTGATATTCAAGACTTCAGATCCAGGCAAATGTGGTATAAATTTGAACAATGTAGATATAATCCTTAATGAAATGTTGGATTAAATAGAATCTGACCTGGATAAAATAGGTCAAGGTCAGTCATCTTCAGCACAACTTTGGGCCATCGCCAGATGTATACTAATTTCAAAAGCCTAGCTATATTTCTTCATGTTATATCATAATAAACATTATATGACCTTGACAAAATAGGTCAAGGTCAGTCAACTGGGATAGGCTTCTAGTCACCAGTTGCATTTGTAATATGAATTTGGAGACCCTAGCTTTAATCCTTCAAAAAATATAGCAAATACTAGAATTTGACCTTGATCAAATAGGTCAAGGTCGGTCATCTTCAGCACACCTCTGGATCATCACCAGATGTATATATAGTATCAATTTGGAAAGCCTAGCTGTATTTCTTCATGTTATATCATAATAAACAGTATATGACCTTGAAAAAAAAAAAAATAGGTCAAGGTCAGTCAACTGGAAAAAGCTTTGAGTTGATCACCAGTTGCATTTGTGATATGAATTTGGAGACCCTGGCTTTAATCCTTCAAAAAATATAGCAAATACTAGAATTTGACCTTGATAAAATAGGCCAAGGTCTGTCATTTTCAATAGGCTTCCAACTCTTCACCAGATGCATATGTGGTATGAATTTAAAATACCTGACTCTTATCCTTCTTGAGATATCGTGTCCACAGACAGACAGACAGACAGATGGAGAGATGGACAGACAGATGACGCTGACGACGGCAATACCTTTCGGGCAAAATTTTGTCCGAGGGGTAAAAACCAGTAGAACACATAACTTCTGTCCGCAATGTATGAATTTAATTCATGAAGCAATGTATACAGTGTCGTATAAATAATCAAAGTCATCTTTACAAAATATAAAATAGAACCAATGCAAATATGACCTCGTTACATAGTTAAATAACACATTCACCAAGCAATTTTCTTTTACTGCAGCTCGACAAATTTGCTTAAAAGAAAAGCACAGACACTGTGAACCTCACTGTACATACTTGATGAAAGAAGCACTGAAAAACAACAAGCAAGGTAAAATCATGAGATTTTGGCTTGTACATGGACCTCAAGTCCTAATAGACCATGTAGTACTGAGCCACGTTCTCACATATCCCGCTAAATAAAACAGATGTTGAAGAATTATGTCCCTTATGCTATAGCACACGATACTGGAATGACCGTGTAATATCCGAGACGGTACGGGCCGTCCACTTTCACCACCACCACCACTCCCCCCATTGCCTGGCTTAATGGCGAATTATTTGCTGGTCTGGTAACTTAGTTCAGTCAATTTAAAATATGATACGGCCGGACATGCTGAAAACAGCTCAACTCTATCGACGTGGCCAGGGCTTAAATAAAGTGATAAATAATTGGTCAGTGTGACAAGGGATATACAAATGAAATTCAAACATCCCACCATGCTGTAAAGTTTATCCTGTATTCATGGGCGTTGCCAGGATTTCTTCAGAGGGGGTCGTTTCCTACGATTACTTATCAGAGACCAATCTCAGTAAACTCAGATATAATATCACGGTATATTATATCTGAATTCAGCCCTATATAAATCCCGTGCGAGTTGAAACTACTATTGTTAGCCAATCAGATGGATAGCTGGTTGTAACTATTTCAAAATCACGCCCACAGTAATTATACACACGGTAGCTCGTGGTCTAATATATAAACATTATCCTGAAACAGTTTCCAAATATGGCATCATTTCCAGACAAGGTCCGTAAACATCAAAGAGTTTACTCCCACCGAAAAGTCTGGCTTTGTTAGGGGTAGAAAATATCAAAAGATTGTGCCGTGCGAAGATGTTAATCTCCTGACCTTGAAGTAAACGTCAATCATTGTCAGAGCGAAAAGGTTGAAATGGTCGTGATTGGCTTATAATGGGATCTCGTAAAATATCGGCGAACAATTCGCACGAAGTTTACATAGCGTTACGTCTAGATGGTATTCCCCTGATTTACCATCTTGGTTTACCTAGATTGATCAGAGACCAGTACAGCATATATCTTAGAGGTGGAAGGGGAAGTAACTCTCCAGTAGGCATGGGAGGTAAATATTCTTTCAATAGTACCCTTGTCACAGGTGGGCATGTAAAGCGGGACAATTACAGTCTCTGCCTACAATCCGATGAAAGCTAAGAAATTTGGTCTACTAAATCAATTTCCTCTGGATCCATTTAACTAATGACAGTCTCGGTAGATGGATCCAGAGGAAACAGGCTATTATATCCCCTGGAGGATACGTGCAAATGTTATTTCATTCTGATAAGTGCTCATTTAATTAAATTAATACCTGATTTATATTGCATTCTGACTTACATGGGACATTGCATACAAGAAATCAATATGTTCAACTGAGGACAATAGCGTTGGCCATTATACAATCAACAGTTTGAATGACAAGTCAGCAGGAATATCAACATCATATGAATGAGGTATACTTGAACAAAGAGTTAGTTTAACAGTATTTTCGTTATTTTGGGATAACACTATCTTAGAATAGCACAAATTCTAGTGCTGAAAATTTGGTCGAGTCCCTTGCAGGATTCGAACCAGCGACCCAAGAGTCAGACGCCTAATCGCCAGCACTGTATGTCGGCGATCTAAATCACTCGGCCAATGGGCATCCACAAAAATAGGAGGTAGCAGACCGGTAGTCTTGAAAGTGAACATACAGTACCCCTCTGATGATCGTAATGACACAGCTCCCAAAGCTGAATAGATATATTTTTTATCATTTAGAAAGTGATCGTATAACAGCATTTTCGTTATTTTGGGATAACACTATCTTAGAATAGCACAAATTCTAGTGCTGAAAATTTGATCGAGTCCCATGCAGAATTCGAACCAGCACCTAATCGCCAGCACTGTATGTCGGCGATCTAAACCACTCAGCCAACGGGCCTCCTAAAAAAATAGGAGGTAGCAGACCAGTAGTCTTGAAAGCGAAGAGAGTTAGTTTGTCTTCATATGAATGAGGCATACTTGGACTTAGTTCGTGTTGGTCAAACAGTGATCAGCAACATTCCAACTATGTATGTATTTATGGCACAAATATTCACTGCTTAAAACAAATGGAAAAAAAACAAAAAAAAACAAACACAAAACATGCAAAGACTGAGCACTTTGTAGATCACAACTAATTATTAGTAATTATTATATAATTCATCATATATGTACCATAATGTGACAAATAAATATGATAAAGAAATCATGGGGCTCGAGCACTTTTGAAGTTGCAGTTCATTGCGGGGTGGCAGAACTACTCCAATATTGCAGTCCGAGTGTGAGTTGGGGTTTAACATCGTGTTCAGCAGTATTTCGGCCATATAGCGACAATGTAACTATCTGGACATGTGTGACTAGCCATGTACAGTCATCAAGTAGAGCAAAAAAAAAATTTCACAGGTAAATTTTCTGTTATTAAGCTAAAACCTACCTCACTTCCAGTGATGCAAAGAGTGGAAGTGAGGTAAGTTCTCAGCGCAAATAACTGAATATTTCACCAAAAACCAATCGACTTCTTTGAACCCATAGTTTGACCAATATACATGAACTTCAATGACTAACGAATTTTGATTGAGATAAATGAAGTGTAACCTCATTTGGTTCTGCAGCTGAAACCAGGTACAGTACAGAACTTTTGATCTTTCAAATTCATGACATCACTGAGTCTGTTTCCACATAACTTCAGATATGTGCTAATATGAATCTGCAGACAGTTGTTCCCCCCAACTGAGTATCTGTATAAAGCAAGAAAATCAGGTATTTTTCGTCCCTTCCAAAATCAACAAAATATGGAAATGGCATAAAATTAGAACCCTACCCTAGATTTATTTAGAGATATTTTTTGGACTTTGCTCTTTCACCGCATGATCCCAAAGCCGACACGAGTAGCACACCTATGAAACTTGGAGCTCAAGATGAGCAAGATATCCTGTGCACAGGCTCTAGCATTTTCTGAAGGACAAGTGAATAAACGTCCCTGTATTATAGTATGTGCTGCATAGCTAAATCAATGAAGATGCTATCTAGTGTGTAGATAAGTGTGTGATACATATTTCCACAGGCCCGCAAAACAAGAGATTTGGGGGAGGGGTGGGTGGTATTAGGGTGAAGTGTCGAAATATGGGGTCTCTATATATAACCCCATGCTTTATATAAATAAACATAAAGGTGTGAAACAGACTTTTGATGAATCGAGAAATAAACGGTTCACCGCCAAACAAAATACATCAACATATTCTACAAGTATCACTTTATATATTCCCGTCGTCAAATTAGTAAATTTGTGCAATTTTTTACCTTTGCCGGGTGATTCACTGTCCGTCCATCTAGGAACAGTTAGATTATGGCGGGCTTCGTTCTCAATTCTGATTGGTCAGTAGCGACACGCCTTCGGCAAGAGAGGTCACGCACTGATCAGCTGTCGCGACTGACCAATCAGAATTGAGAACGAATCCCGCCATAATCTGTTCCTAGATGGACGGACAGTTACGTCGGACTTTGAATCGCCCGGCAAAGGTAAAAAATTGCACAAATTTACTAATTTGACAACGAGAATATATAAAGTGATACTTGTAGAATATGTTTGGCGGTAAACCGTTTATTTCTCGATTCACCCAAAGTCCGTTTCACACCTTTATGTTTATTTATATAAAGCATGGGGTTATATATAGAGACCCCATATTTCGACACTGCACCCTAATACCACCCCCCCCCCCCCCTCCCAACCCCAAATCCCTTGTTTTGCGGGCCTGTGATATTTCTGAGCTAGTACCTGGAGAACATCCTATAGTCTGTAACCGATCTATCACTATTATTCTGAAAAAAAAATAAATAAATAAAAATAACACTGATGATGTCATCCAGTTTAACCTGGAATTTGTGACATCCATCAAGCAAGCAAAGGATTCTAGCTAATTGTGTGACTAATTTACCATGTTTGTAAATAAATACTGTACTGACCCAACTCATTTGTTTGAACACAATTACATTGCCGTTACATTTAAGAGATTGCAGTTTCTTGGAAATCTGACCAAACAATGGGGCAACAGTGTCACTTTGTCTGGTATATGCATTTCATATACAAGTAGCACCTTATGCTGACAGGGGCCCCCAGATTCCCAACTTCAGACGATGACCGGTAGATGGCCAACTTATGACAGAGGCCTGTATATGCCCATCTTCTGACCGGAACCTGTAGATGCCCAACTTCTGACAGGCATGACAGGGGCCCCGAGATATCCAACTTCTGACAGGGGCCCTGTACATGTAGATGTCCAACTTCTGACAGGGGCCTGTAGATATCCAACCACCATAATGAACAGTTTATCAATGATGTTTTTATTATGACGTTCACAGCTTACGACACAGCTTTGCCCAGTTCCGGGTAGGCCTAATGTACCAGTGGTGTGTACTATTCCTGACAACCCGAACTTGGGATGCTTTAATTTGTCGAGCTAAGGGCTGATCTATATGATGCTACAAATTGTGGTTAGTATCGTCCATTGTTCACTCCATTCAACACTCCATCGTATTCCTCTTACATATCAATATAAACGTAAATTGGTATTGTTGCCTAAACTTTAATACGTGTTGTACCCCATTTATGTACTTTTCAATTGTGATGGTGGGGGGGGGGGTATCGTGTACTGTACATTCTTTCATCCAGTTTTACACATTATCTGAACGAAGTCAAATGTCATTTATTAGAATTTCCAGGTTGTTTGGTTACGCATTGCATTGCATTTTCACATTGCTTATTTCAATATTTAAAGTTAGTACACAATTGATTTGAAAATTGTTGAATTTATTTTCGAAATAAATCGCGATATATGGTAATAATTGTTTTCCCCACAGGAGATCAGAGAGCCTACAAAGACCAGCAAGACAGTTTGTGATGCCCGGAAGAATGAGCCAAACAACATCCTTGAGAAGTTAAAAAAGCAGTGACAAGGAAACTTTCCAGTGGCACCTGTTTATGACGAGTCAGATGATGTAAGTATAAATTCAACTATCATGACTATTCAGCTAAATCCCTAGGCTATTATCAAATAATTAATTATTTTGACCATTGAGAAGATTTCTCATTAATTGTCTCATCTATATTTACTGGTAAGATTTTAAATTTAAGTTTGCTAACCATTAAAATGCATATTAAATGAGCTAAATCCCTAGGCTATTATCAAATAATTAATTATTTTGACCATTGAGAAGATTTCTCATTAATTGTCTCATCTATATTTACTGGTAAGATTTTAAATTTAAGTTTGCTAACCATTACGAGAGATCCTGAAGGATCTTGGCGCCCACCATTGTCCGATAATTGTAAGCTAGTGACAAGAGGATCTTTTTGTCCATTGTTACTAAGAACAAACGATTGATTTGTAATTTTGTTTACAGAATTTCGAATCTGAGCGAAAAAGATCAAACAAGGGACACTGGAAAACACCAAGATATCATCTTTCTAAGTTTAAGGAGTTTCAAGATTTCTAGAAACTGTACTTATGTCAGTTGTAATAGTACAAGAGAAAAGAGCAAAGTTAGTCTGAAAGTGAATGTCTGGAGGATCATTCGTCTTCGTTTTGTAGTATTTTTTTTTGCACGTGTCATTATTGGGTACTGGAAGCGAAGACAAATGTCTTTGAACCTTTGGCATGAGCTATGAAACATACTTAAGATTCTATAATTAGGAACGAATGCTAATTCCGTTCTGTTTACTGGGCTAGTTTGAGATATCTCTTTTAAGATACCATGCTCAAAAATAGTAACATGGTACAATACTTAATACTGAAGGGATCCGCGCCGTAATGTTGAAACTTCGAAAGTGTTTGAATCCTGATTATCTCCCTTGGATCGAAACATGCAGTAACTAAAGTTGTCGAGTTGTAACGTTGTGTCACAAGAGTGACGTCTCTTCATGTAGCCGACCCATCGGCAGATAAAACAGTTCACTGGATTAAGAAAATTGATATAAAATTTGAAGAAATATATTTTAATTCCGAATTATTTGAACTCCTTGATATGGAAGGTGAAGGTATGGATATTCTCTATAGTAACTATATAGAATCTGTCCCAATGTTTGATCCGCCGACTCGTGTGATGCAGCATCACAACTCGGGAATACCGTATTAATTTCAAGAGTAACTTGGATTTTGGAATCGGACCAAAAAAGGCATCGTGCACTGGGCCTCATGTAGAACCTGTGTACCAAATTTCAGAAAGAATCCATGAAGTAGTTCCTGAGAATTGACGATAATAATGTTTCAAGGGAAAATTCAAGATGGTCACCTGGCGGCCATATCGGATTTTCGAATCGGACCAAAAAAGGTATCTTGCACAACTGGACCACAAAAAACATGTGTACCAAATTTAAGAAAGATCCATGCATTACTTCTTGAGAAATCACGATAAAGTTTCATGGGAAATCCAAGATGGGAGCCTGGTGGCCATATTGGATTTTCGAATCGAACCGAAAAAGGTATTTTGCGCAACTAGACCCCAAGGGGGAACCTCTGTACCAAATTTGAGAAAGATCCATGCAGTACATCCTGAGAAATCACGATAAAGTTTCATGGGGAAATCCAAGATGGCTGCCTTGTGGCCATATTGGATTTTTGAATCGGACCAGAAAGGTATCTTGCACAACTAGATCCCACGGGGAACCTGTGTACCAAATTTGAGAAAGATCCATGAAATACTTCCTGAGAAACCGCGATGACAAGATTTCATGAGGAAATCCAAGATGGCTGCCTGGTGGCCATATTGGATTTTCGAATCGGACCAGAAAAGGTATCTCGCACAACTAGACCCCAAGGGGAACCTGTGTACTGAATTTGGGAAAGATCCATGCAGCAGTTCCCGAGAAATCGTGATAAGGTTTCATGGGGAAATCCAAGATGGCCGCCTTGTGACCATATTGGATTTCCGAATCTGACCAGAAAAGATATCTTGCACAACTAGACCCCAAGGGGAACATGTGTTCCAAATTTGAGAAAGATCCATGCAGCAGTTCCTGAGAAATCGCGATAACAATGTTTCATGGGGAAATCTAATATAGCCGCCTTGTGGCCATATTGGATTTTCGAATCGGACCAGAAAAGGTGTCTTGCACAACTAGACCCTAAGGTGAACCTGTGTACCAAGTTTGAGAAAGATCCATGCAATACTTCCTGAGAAATGACAATAACGAAGTTTCATGGGGAAATCCAAGATGGCTGCCTCGTGGCCATATTGGATTTTCGAATCGGACCAGAAAAGGTATCTTGCACAACTAGACCCCAAGGGGAACTTGGGAAAGATCCATGCAGTAGTTCCTGAGAAATCGCGATAACAAGGTTTCATAGGGAAATCCAAGATGGCCGCCTTGTGGCCATATTGGATTTTTGAATAGGACCAGAAAAGGTATCTGCACATCTAGATCCCAAGGGGAACCTGTGTACCAAATTTCAGAAAGATCCGTGCAGTAGTTCCTGAGAAATCGCGATAACAAGGTTTCCTGGGGAAATCCAAGATGGCCGCCCTGTGGCCATATTGGATTTTCGAATCGGACCAGAAAACGTATCTGCACAACTAGGCCCCAAGGGGAATCTGTGTACCAAATTTCAGAAAGATCCGCGCAGTAGTTCCTGAGAAATCGTGATAACAAGGTTTCATGGGGAAATCCAAGATGGCCGCCCTGTGGCCATATTGGATTTTCGAATCGGACCAGAAAAGGTATCTGCACGTCTAGACCCCAAGGGGAACCTGTGTACCAAATTTCAGAAAGATCTGTAGAGTAGTTCCTGAGAAATCGCGATAACAAGGTTTCATGGGGAAATCCAAGATGGCCGCCCTGTGGCCATTTTGGATTTTCGAATCGGACCAGAAAAGTTATCTGCACAACTAGACCCCAAGGGGAACCTGTGTACCAAATTTCAGAAAGATCCGTGCAGTAGTTCCTGAGAAATCGCGATAACAAGGTTTCATGGGGAAATCCAAGATGGCCGCCCTGTGGCCATATTGGATTTTCGAATCGGGCCAGAAAAGGTATCTGCACAACTAGGCCCCAAGGGGAATCTGTGTACAAAATTTCAGAAAGATCCGCGCAGTAGTTCCTGAGAAATCGTGATAAGGTTTCATGGGGAAATCCAAGATGGCCGCCCTGTGGCCATATTGGATTTTCGAATCGGACCAGAAAAGGTATCTGCACATCTAGACCCCAAGGGGAACCTGTGTACCAAATTTCAGAAAGATCTGTACAGTAGTTCCTGAGAAATCGCGATAACAAGGTTTCATGGGGAAATCCAAGATGGCCGCCCTGTGGCCATTTTGGATTTTCGAATCGGACCAGAAAAGTTATCTGCACAACTAGACCCCAAGGGGAACATGTGTACCAAATTTCAGAAAGATCCGTGCAGTAGTTCCTGAGAAATCGCGATAACAAGAATTGTTTACGGACGGACGGACGACGGACTGACTGACGGACGACGGACCACGGACGAAAGGCGATTTGAACAGCCCACCATCTGGTGATGGTGGGCTAAAAATGCATATTAAATGACACTGACTTTTAATGGTTAACAAGCGATCACTTGTAAATAATCATTTAATGTAATTAATCTTAGTAAATATTCAATGGGATTTGATCCTTTGTCAACATGATTCTGCAATTTATAACTATTAACATTCTGACTGAATATTATCAATCCAATTGTCAGTACACATTTTGTTCATGTTCATGAGGAATGAAATGGCCTCCCATACTTTGACAGGGATGAAACCCAATGCGACAAGAGAGGTAGAGGCTAAGCCTGCAATTGAGCAAGAAAAGATCAAGCCATCCAAGGTAAAACATTTTCTTCATAAATATTCCAAACATCTGATAATTAATCCCAAGTTCAATGACCATGTTTTTGATAGCTTATAGTTTGAAATGTTGTGATTGAATATATTGATATTCAGTGGATAACTGCAAATTATTTCATTCTCTTACAGACTACTGCCTGAAGAAATTCCCAAGTTCCGTGAAAGTCATTCGGGAAGCAATGAAGTCGAAACTCAATGGCAAGCAGAAATTGTACGGAAAACTGATGAAGAGATTATGATGCCCTCATATGTTCCTCCGTTTGTATCTCAAAAGGGCACATGTACATAATAAATAAATATTTATTAGATGTATTTGTTTGTTCTTCTTTCTATGCGTTAGTTATTTACCAGATTATCTTTAACATAGCTGTGCTACATCCAAAACAAGCAATGTTTACGCTAATACATTTTCTGATGTATTTACTATTATACAGCACAGGGGCATTTTGTATTTCGTGGAGTTACTATAAACGATGACCTATATCACTCATCCAAATATTACTGAAGAAACTTTATATCCTGTAGATTTCTAAGAATCCATTCCATAACTAAATTTTTTAGGATCCTATTAAAAAATCCTACAAGATTTTTATCCTATTAAAAAATCCTATAGGATTTCAATCTTATAGGATTTTAATCTTATAGGATCCAGATTTCTAGGATCCTATTAAAAAATCCTATAGGATTTCAATCTTATAGGATTTTAATCTTATAGGATCCTATTAAAAAATCTTATAGGATTTTGGGCCAAAATCTTATAGGATCCTATACGATTTTATCTTATAGGATCCTATAAGATTTTTTTGTAAGGGTGGTCAACTTCTGATGGGCCTGTAGATGGTCAACTTCTGAAAGGGGCCTGTAGATGCCCATCTTCTGACCGGAACCTGTAGATGCCCAACTTCTGACAGGCATGACAGGGGCCCCGAGATATCCAACTTCTGACAGGGGCCCTGTACATGTAGATGTCCAACTTCTGACAGGGGCCTGTAGATATCCAACTTCTGACAGGGGCCTGTAGATGCCCAACTTCTGACAGGGGCCTGTAGATGCCCAACTCCCAACAGAGGCCTGCAGATGCCCAACTTATGAGAGAGGCTCGTAGATGCCCAAATTCTGACAGGGACCTGTAGATGCCCAACTCACCAGATATCACAGTGTGTGTAGATGGTTATTGTTACAATCAGTCTTATTAATAGTCCAGCAATAGTCACTATGATACACCTGTGCCATTAGCAGTCCCCTCCGGATTGAACAGTGCACATATTCCCACATCCTGGGATTCTGTTACAGTCTCTATGATGGATGCCGTCTTCCGCGCCTCGCGGTAAATACGGGGAAGATTCTTGATGTGAACCTCTTTCCTGAAGTGCTGGCCAATGTTCTTCTGCAATATGAAATATGCATGATATGCTCAGATGGGTGATAATTACTAACCCAGGTGAAAACAGTGCATTGATTGCATAAAAATTTACTCTCCCACGTAAGATGAAGATTTATAGGCAACTGAATTGAGTAATTTTTTTTCTTGCCTACTTCAACATCATAATTTATAAACAAAAAATAATTTACTAATTGAGTGCAGTGCCAAGAAGGGAAATGTCAATATAGGGATAGGAATGGCAAATGGATAGGAATGGCAAATGCTGGTATCCAAATGGGATACACCATGTCCAGTTCAGTGTTCTGATCTGGATGGGGATGAGTTCCAATTGGAATGGCATATGCCATTTCCTGCATCCATTCAACGGTATGGCATAAGCCATCCTTTGTCTTTCGAGTTACAAAATGTAAGCCATGGATTTCGTAGGAGTTGCAACTCAGCGCACCATCATGACCATGTCATTCTGTTTGGAATGCCTTACGCCAGTTCCTAGCATGCCCCAAATTTTATAAGCTCCCTTTATGTGTGATAAATTCAGCTGAAGAATGCAGCAAATTCATCATAGTGTGTGAGCGAGTAGGGTTTTAACATCGCTTTCAACAATTTTTCAGTCGTATCACGAAGACCCAGTCACATTATCCGGACACCAGGCCGACCAGTCCTTGATCTATCCTCTTTCTGGTGAGCGCCAAGCGAGGAAGATACAAGTTTCATTTTTCAAGTCTTTGGTATGGCTCGATCAGGGATCGAACCTGAAACCTGCAGCTTGTGAGGCGAATTCATCATATTTGACAACATTCAGATATGGGAAAATGCCTATGATTTTACCTACCCCTATAATGTCAGAAACAAGTTTCTTAAATACTTCCTTCTTCTTCTTCTCGGAGAGTTGTTTTTGGGGACTGCTTTGTAATACTTTGTCATCAAAAGCCTGTAAAGAAATGAGAATTTCTAGAAGTAAGATGTGCAGCTTTGTCTCAACTTGATAAAAAATTCTGCACCAGACTAGTAACGTTATACCAAACGATTCAGCAATCACTTTAGATAAACTGAATGCAACAGCCAAACAAATGCAACATTAAAGAGATGTTTCTGTGGCATAGTTCTGTCATCTTTATATGCTGTGTACAGACAAGGGTTATGTGTAACCCGGCAGCTCGCTGTTTTGGGTTTTGTCAATAACTTGCAGCTTCGCATAAAGATCGAGCCCTTCAGGTTGCACATCACTGGCAATGACAATACATATTGTTATAAAAATCTGACGTCTTTGTCAGTGATGTTGAAATTGGATTGAAAGATGAACTATATTATAAAACTTGAAATAAAGATTACCTTTTTTTCCAAAAGTAAGCTTTAATATACATGTCATTATGAATACATGTACAATTGAAATTTGGTCTGAGATGTGGGTGTGAAATGCCTGGACAAATATGGTTCGTGCGAAAGCTTTAGGTTAAATCATGATGTGGAATGGAATTCGATACCAAAATTGAAGGAAATGGTGTTCTTCATTAAAGGCGACACAAAATTCCAAACCACCAGGGGCTCGGTACTGCGGGATTCCCCCCGCCGGTTATTTAATATTGTACTTCTGAAATAAAATAATGTCATTAAACTATTAGTAATTACTATAAAGGAATATATTGTAGTTGATTTGACGTGTTTGTGTATATACAATGTACACTGCATCTCCTACCTAATAGGTTAGTATCACAAAAAAGAGATATAAAATTAGAAATTGAAATATGAGG
>JAVTVY010046690.1:0-20644 GCA_036873755.1 Hanleya hanleyi
AAGGTCTCGAAGACAGATTTTTTGAGACTTGGTACGGATGTAGTTATTTGTAAATCAGGGTCACAAGTTTGCCCGGTTGAATGTATGGAGAAGTATATGCACCTAAGACTAGGTTTTCCCTCCTGTCAAGCCGATCCTCTGTTTCTGGTAGATGGGAAGGCCATGGCTAGAAATTACTTTATAGGTAAGGTACGTCACATTTTAGGTATCCTAGGCAGAAATGACCTGATGTACTCGGGACATAGCTATCGCCTTGGCGCGGCAACAAGTTTTGCCAGAGCTGGCATTCCAGACCATATGATTAAAACACTGGGAAGGTGGTCTTCCAGTTGTTACACAAGATATATTAGGCCCAGTGTTAATGGAAAGCGTAGCGCTTTTGAGAAAGTCGGTGCATTAGGTACGTCATCGTGAAGGTGATTCAGGTAATTAAGTAAATCAGTATGAATTATTTGAGATAATTATTGCCATGGATTCGTTGTGACTAGTCTAAATGCTTGTTTGCCACTTCGTGGCTTAAGCCACTCTGGCATAAGATATGAGTACATTATTGAACTGTGCAACCAGACTTGATTGCTTATGTACCAGAGCGCATGCTTATGAAACACTTGATCAATTATGTTCAATATTTGGAAATAATATAAGTTCGTCTCTGCTTCGCACCATCTGGTGTATTTAAATATGAATGATATAAATATAATGTTTTTCTATGAAGCAATATTCAAATGCAACTTGTCGCATTACATGTATGTATCATATAAAATGATAACTAAATGCGCATGTTAGATACGGCTATTGTTAACTAGTTCGTACTGAAATGCTTGATTTGTACCATGTTGTGGGGGGGTATTCGGCTGATTCTCAGCCTCTTCTTTGGGAATCATGCCAAGATCGCTTGGCTTTCTTTTCCAAATCATGATAAATGCAGCGCTATTTTACTCTTTAGGCATAAAGCAGCAGCCTCTATTTCAATCCCATTGCTAGTCCTACCTACAGCAGTAGCACGGACCGCTGGTACAAGCACGGTGTTACAAGCAACACCACATTGCTGCGACATTCGGTGTTACAAGCAACACCACATTGCTGCGACATTCGGTGTTACAAGCAACACCCCTGTTCGCCTGTGTCACGAGCAGTGACATGGGCAGGTGTTACAAGCAACACCTTATTTGCCAAAATAAACTATATTAATATAATATATATACTAGTTTTGTTGTGTGTTGCGTAAATTGGAACTCAATGGCATTGAGTGCATTTTGTGCAACACACATGTGCAGTTCGTGCATTTCTGCGCGTGACAAGGGAACCAATTAAATCGCCACACCATCTCGACCAGCCAATCATAGATAGTCACGCTGATCAGCCCACCTCGCCTCCCTAACTGCGTAATCAGTCGGCTCCTGGCATGCATAGCAGGCAGACGTGCTACTGCATTTAATGAACAACCCTAGCTCCTCCACCCTCAATCACATCACCTCAGGCTTTAATTGTTTAAACTTTCCTATGGGAATCACGCCAAGATCGCTTGGCTTTCTTTTCCAAATCATGATAAATGCAGCGCTATTTTACTCTTTAGGCATAAAGCAGCAGCCTCTATTTCAATCCCATTGCTAGTCCTACCTACAGCAGTAGCACGGACCGCTGGTACAAGCACGGTGTTACAAGCAACGCCACATTGCTGCGACAATCGGTGTTACAAGCAACACCACCTTGCTGCGACATTCGGTGTTACAAGCAACACCACCTTGCTGCGACATTCGGTGTTACAAGCAACACCACATTGCTGCGACATTCGGTGTTACAAGCAACACCCCTGTTCGCCTGTGTCACAAGCAGTGACATGGGCAGGTGTTACAAGCAACACCTTATTTGCCAAAATAAACTATATTAATATATATACTAGTTTTGTTGTGTGTTGCGTAAATGTGAAATAATGTTCCAGTATATGAACCAGAACTTTGATAGAATATAATTTGTTTCCTTACCTGGTGATGACACATGTGATGATGACTGTCACTACAAGGACAACTGCTCCTCCCAACACTCCTGCTATGATGGCTACTGTAATATCAAAAAGGAAGTTCAACTTCATAGTTTTGGTGGCTAATACCACAAGACAATACTGCAAACCATGTAGTCCGTGAGCTACTAGGGCTCATCACCCTGCACCTCTCCCCCACTACAGACCGAAACTATGTTTTTTATGTGCTTGACATGTCAAATAAGAAACAACTCGATAACAGTCGATAAACTGGGACTCACTACCCCTTTAATCACTTTGAAATTACCCCTGTGTTAAAAAGTACAATTTTTGTGACAATAGGGGGTAGGGTTACAAGAATAGTTTTATCTTCCATAATTATTATCCAATCTTGATAATGTTGGTCACATATTATTCAGCATTGATTGCTGCATCGAATATTTCCAAGATACTATCACTATTTGTTGGGTATGACGTCACACAGGGACCATACATACAACAGTAGGAGTAGTAGCGAAAGCGGGCGTTTTGGGGGTGCATGAGGGTGTGCTTAAGCGATTCAATCTGGGGAAATGCAACTGCGTCCCAGATAAACAGAGTGTACAAACTACAGAAACGTGCTGCCAGAATCATCCTGAACTCCCACTATTTAACTCCCACAAGAACTCTTCTGCAAGAGCTTCAATGGATCAGTATACCAGACAGAATAGTATCTCAAAAAGCAACCTTCATGTACAAAATCATCAACCAGCAATGTCCCTCATACCTTAATGATCTATTTAAATATGTAAATGAAGTTACGAGAAACCTCAGGTCAACTGCGAACAACAAACTGTACCTTCCTCGACCCAAAACATGCTATATGATGCAAAGCTTGAGCTATGCAGGAGCAAAGTTGTGGAACTCCCTAGACCAAAATATTACAACATCTCCCTCCCTTGGGATATTCAAGTCCAGAATGATGAATTCTTTAATGAACATGCAGTAACATTGAGTAACATTTGTATATATATCCTTGTTTTCCTTCAGATTTGTTTTATACATGTGCGTGTGTAATTATGATAGCTTATTTCTTTGCAATTGTCTTGTTGTTAGAGGGCCTCAGGGAAGAACAGTTTTTCAAACTGACTGAGTATTTTTGTAAACCCTCAGTAAATAAAGTTATATATATATTGAGGGACCATTCTTGTTTCGAATGTGTCGTGTGAGGTGTCAAAGTGAAGCCCTCGGTATGTAGATCATGACTTGAGGGATCTCCACATGATCTGTGACATCATTGGTGACGTCATCAGTAGGAGAAGTAGCCAAAGTAGACATTTTGAGGGTGTGAAGGAAGGTTTTTGGGGTAGAGATGGACCATCCGTGGTCTAAATGGACCGTGTGGGGTGTCATCTTGTAACTCTGCATGAAGACGGCGAATGGTATGATTTTTGTTGGCATTTCTACCATTACAAACAGCACCCCAACCAGACAAAGATGCATCTGTATGTAAACAAAAATCTACTGGTGGGTTCCGAATAGCATTACTATTGTTTTGCACAACATTATCAATCCACCAGTATATATCACGAGCTCCTAATTCAGAGAGTGTCATACAAGCTTCATAATTTGGCCTCTCTTTGAGTGCCATGATTTTATCGTTCTCGAGGTAACGATAATGTAAAGCTCCACACCTAATTGCCCGTATACTGGAAGTATATACACCTATCAGACTAGCCACTTGTCTGATTGTTGGGAATGAGGTATTCAAAATTGAATATGAACATTCCAGTAACTTCTGTATTTTCTCCGGTGAGAGGACTATTTTGAACTTTTCAGAATCTATTATGAACCCGAGATATGGAATTATCTGCGTGGGGACCAAGATAGACTGTTCAGGGCTTCGAAGAAATCCGAGTGAATGAAATGTACCAATCATGTGATTGGTTTGCTCTAGACATTTTTGTTTACTCTGGTTCATAATTAATGAATCGTCAATAAAGTACCCACACCGAATACCATTACTACGGAAATAAGAATAAGCTGGTTTGAGAGGAGCCGAAGCAAGTCCAAAAGGAAGACAAGTATACTGATAAATCTGACCCTTCCAGCTAAAACGCAAAAACTTGCGATGATCTTCCGCTATCAGAATACTATGATATGCATCCTGCATATCAATTGACGTAAAATAATCTCCTTTTTGAACCAAAGCCAAAGTCAACTCTAAGGTCTCTTGCTTAAAATGATAATACTGAACATAAACATTTAATCTTTTTAAATTCAGTATTGTCCTGAACTTCCCATTTTCCTTTTCTCGCAAGAAAATGGACGAAATAAATTGACCCTCTACGGCCTCACAGACCTCTATGGCTTGTTTTTGGAGCAAGACGGATAACTCTTTATCAATTTTCGACACCTCCCACTGATCAAATCTCAGTGGGATTGGTTCATTATGCTGGAAGGGGTCAAAATGAAACTCAATCCTATGACCTACAACATTTTGTAATACCCATGGGTCACAAGTAATTTTTGCCATTCTGGCAGTTTTGTTCTAATTGAACCAGCAATAAATGTATTGTTTACCTCTACTTTTTGGAGTTCTGAGTCATAGCCTGCTCGGCGCCCTGACTCTGGCCTCTCATACCCGCATAGGGGTTGTAGTACGCCGGACCTGCGTACCTTGGGGGGTAGGGTCTCATAGTTTTGCCCCGACCTCTCCATCCTCGGCTGTAGCTGTAACGCTGGCCTCTTCCTCGAGGCCGATACTGCCATTGGGGGTTACGAGACTTCCCGAACTCAGTTTTCTTGCCGATGCGGGCAATATTATCAATTTCAGACACCCTTTCTTTCATATTGTCTCCAAATAAACTCATTGTAGTGGGAGCGTCAGGGGTACACAAAGACTCATACTTCTTTGAAAGAAATGGCTTGATAGCCAATCTTCGTGAAACATTTATATTAAAGTTCACGTTAGCCAACAATGACACGCCTTCAGAGGCCAGTTCTCGACAAACAGCCATGTCCAACTGTGGCTTACTACAACACAGAGATTGGGCTAGCTTAGCCACGGACGTCATACAATGCCCCACTAAAGTCTGTACTTTTTGTACAGAATGATCTCTACCTCTGACAGCAGAATTCATGGAATTCCATATCTCCGGGTTGATACGAGGAGGCAGAATTAACTCACAGTTACTTGGAATCTGGTGTTTTTCCACCATTTTAGATACGTCCGTTTTTCGAGTACTCGCTTTCACGACGAAAGCAGCCAATTTCTCACCTAAAGGCTCGCCTTTGGCTTCGCTAGACACAAATATCTTAGGAGCGACAAAATTGTCTGGGACTTGACTATCCCCTGGTGCTTGATCACACGTTTGTCTCGGGTCATCATCGGCCCCTTCGGAATCAAACTCCGTGCACAAATCCAATTCATTCCCCAATTCTGAGAGAGGAATGCGCCACTTTGGCAAACATAGCTAGGCGGAATATCATATAATTGTTTTTGCCCATCAATAATCTTGTCTAGCTTCTCATAAATATTATCGATTCCGAGTTTCTCTTTTAGAGTCAAGATGTCGGCTTCGTGCATCTTGTCAACAAAGCCACGTGGTTCATTCTCGTCCGTGCGAGAGCTTAATTTTGCCAGCTTCGGCCTACCACCTTTGGTGGATTTTTTGGATTTCTTTACTTTCGGCTCTAAATTAGAACCTTCTTGTTCGGTGCCGGTGGCACCTAATTTTTCTGACACTTCTCCCGTCTCTGGTAGAGATATAATGGGAATTCCATTTTTGTCAAACCCTTCAAACGGAGGGTAAGTACTTTCCGAGTCGGACATATCCGAACCGAACATGCGGCTTAACTCGGTGTTCTCACTGGCACATTTACTAGTGCACGCTTCACTCACTCTGCATTTAGCAGACATCTGGAAAAACCTGCAAAATCAGCCTTACCAACTGACCAACTAACCAACTAACCACGCTGCCGCGTGATAGAAAAAGACATACTATAACGGTGGGAAGGGCTTTATATAGGGCCTGGCAGGTCAAATAGTCTCGCTGTGAAAATCACGTAATACCTGACCGCATGATAGAATATGCAAATGTGACCCTGAAGGCCAAGGCCGTTACGGAAAAGAATTGGATATTTTAACGTAATAAAACAGATATGGTGAAAAATGTACTGACGTGTGAACCATGACGTCAGTGTGTGTTTGTGATCACGTCGTATCATATCCACTAGTTGGTTATGTCGGACGTCCTATTGTGACTTGCATTGCACAACAATTGGGAATGATGACCTCATCATGACGTCAACAAAGGCATTACGTTTTAGCTTTGTGATGTTGTTGGCGTTACAATGGGAATGAACAGTCGCAACGGTTGCTCGCTACGACTGATCGTAATCAGACTCTGACATCATGGGTCAGCAGGTCACGGCCTTCACCGTTTCCAAACAAGCATGGTAATGGAGGATTTCAAGTTTGTTTCTATTTAACTCCCAAAAGAAGTAAACCACTAAATGTCAAATAGAATCTCTCACAACAATTTAGCATCAAGAAAGTATAGGATGTGGTGACCATTTGGTAGGACCTTTAATTATTGAAATATTGGTGCGGTAAAGAATACAATTCAAGTACTTGTTAAACCAATTTAAATATTTCTCAATCCGATTCTATTGAATGTAATTGTACAAGAATTGTGAAATCAACCAACAAAATTCTGATATACACTTGTCAATTGTTAGAAAATTTAGTTGCAAATAAGACATGAATACCATCCTTGTCATCCATTCTTGTTGAGATTCCTGATGCTCTGGTACTGCCGGCAGTAACTGGGACTGATGTGGATATTTCTGTATTCGTTGTCTGTACTTCTGTTTCTGTCGCCATTACTGTACTAGTGGGAGGTGGTACTAGCTCTTCTCCTGTGCAAGTCAAGGTCACTGACCCATTACCTGCAATCACATTTTCATGTTCTTACTAGTATTATACAACCCCTATCAGCTTTCATGATCTTTTGAAATGTGACACAAGTTGATTGTGGATCTACTTCTGAATCATACACAAGGGTTTTGAATTGTTACATTGAATGCAAAGACATTGATGGTAAAGCCCCAGAAAGAACAGTTTTTTATTGAAGTGCTACTAAAAAAGAGAATATCCAAAAAATCATATTTTAATATCATGTTTTTTATATTCAGTCATTTTCATATGAATGAGAGAATCTAAGAAATAACATAGATTTCAATGGTATTTCAAGGTTCAGTCACAGGGTTAGATGCAGGATTTTCGCCAAAGTCCTTGTTTGAAAATAGCTTTGTCGTTATTTGAAAAAACTAATTGCAAAATGGCTAATATCACTCAAATGGTGTTAAACATGCCAAAACATTGTCAGTTTGTGTTCTTTGAGTGTTTTACACAAACTACTGTGCCTTTTGCCCCTGATATTCACTTTAATCTATGAGTTTTCTAAAATAAAGTCATTTCATTTTGTGGAAAAATGGTCATTTGATTTTATAGTTGTGTCCTTTTTAAGGGCGCTGTGAGACCCTGTATCTAACTCAGAGTCAAAAATGTCCACTCAACAAGCTATGGTAGAAAAAGATAACGTAGTGAACATTCAATTCTTATATTATTACCGCATCATGCACTGATTGACATTAGCCTGAAAAAAATGGATCATTCACCATGCCAATTTCTGGTAATGAAAGATATTGCTAAAATTGCATGTTAAAAGGTAGAAGAAAAAACCTCAAATCCTAAGTGTAGGTAGAGTGAATATCAAGTTTAAATTGAAGTTTTTCTGTCGGATAGCTGAAATTTTAGCTGTTGATGAGAGTTTTGAGGGTTATATTAAGTTCACTATTCATTCTCAATTCCTGAATTAAATGTCTTCTTGCATTATTATATCAAAATGTCACATGGGACCCCCAGTTATTTATTCTATATTGTGGAATTATACTGAATTTGGAATGGATACATGGAATGTATGGATTCCTTTTCAAAAGAAGAAGTGTGGGTAGCAGACATTTTGTATGAAATATAAAAGGAGAGCTTGAGGTTAAATTGATATACAAATATTTAGTGAAGGTCAACATATATATCTGTGGCACAGTATGATAATTTAGTGATATTTCAAGTCGCACTGTTCTCAAGCTCAAGTCCTAATAACATGTATAATGGTTGCTAAAATACAAGGACACTAAAAGCCTTTGTGAATTTTTATACTTCAGTATACATGTACGTGGATTCTCCAGCAGTCTTATGTTGATCAACATTGGTTTTGCTTCAAATATTGCTGGTTCATAACTCAACACAATACATTCTATTTCTTGAAAACATACCTTGTTTAACTTTGTATTCCATGCACATGGCAAGGTCTTGTGCTGAACCGGATGGTTTCAGCGATAAATAAAGGGGTGCAGCTGATCGTATCGAGGATACAGACCTCGTGGAATCCTTACAGTTTTTGTATCCTAACGAGATACCCTGCCATGGTGTCAGCGTTAGGACAGTAGTTTTATTGTCACATGATGCCTCTGATAAAACCATCACTCCTAGCTTAATAGTTTGATCACCAACTGTCCTGAATGTGCATGTACACTTGGCGATATTGAGGGGTATTCCTCCATCAGTGGTCGAGTATCCAGTATCCGTAAAACTCACAGTATTGTTGTAGCATATCTTGGCAACTGGGTAGAGTAGACAAGTTAATAAGAATTAGATGCTTGTTTAAGTTATTGAGTACAATATGTATTTTATCATTTCACAAGCAAATTTGTATTCAATATCGGGATTGTGATTGGTTAAAAGGTCGGGTCGTATAAACCCATACACCCGACTCATGCCTTGCTACAACGGGTATATAAAAAAACAGCTCACGTGCGATTGGAAACGATGCTCTCGCTTCGAAAGTTCAGCTGACCATATCTCAATATTTATGTAAAATTGTTCGCCCACTCGTCAAAATTTAATGGAATAAAGTCATAATGGATCATTTTCACTGAAGATTCAGACATAAAACTCACCAAAAGGTGTCATTTGTTCCAAAAATAAAAGTCCGTTTCCGAACGAAAGCAGATCAATCGAAATGAATGAATGTTGTGTTGTGGCGCGTTTCCCGTAATGAAGTAGCAAAATGCGGACATTCCGTAACCAAAATGACTCGCTGAATTTGTCCGTTGTATCTTTAGTTCTAAATGATAGACCGTTTTCAATATTTTATATTAAGATAAAAAAGGCTTGAGGGATAATAAATTCGCCTCAGGGTGTATGTGTTTCAGGGAGGGTCGTAACTCTCCATACACTCGGGGGGGAAAACCTGAATAACTAATAATCCCCCAGCATATATGCCCAGGGGATATAGCGATAGCCACGGAAGTCTGTCCATCCGCCGCTCTGACCATCCATCCTTATTTCTTGTCAGCGCAACTCCTACACATTTATACAGTTCAAATGATACTTGGTGGATATTATTGGCACAGCCTGGAAATGTGCATGTACTATTCCCGTTGACAGAGGAGTTTTCCTTACTGAGTTATTGCCCTTTACAGTTTAAAATACTGTCGTTTGAATGATATCTTGTCAATCAAACTCCTATACTTTTGATACGATTCACATAATACTTGGTGGATATGTAAAAATATTGATGGAGAATATGCCAAATAACGTTTTCCTCACTCGGTTATTACTCTTTACAGTTCAAAATACTGTACATTAAATATATTGTCAATGTAAATCCTACACTTTTGATAATACATAATACTTGGAGAATATGTATAAATATTGATGAAGAATATGCCAAATAACATGTAGGTAAATCTCATTTTGTTGTGAAGTTCACAGTACCAATAAAGAGATATCGCCTTTTTCTTTCATACACACAATTGTGCAACCACATAATGAATCTAATAAACTAACCCAGAATTCATGGTCATGTGATGTACAAGTATTACATTACACATGCGCACAGAAATGCAGCTGTTCTCTTTCTTCAATTCCCAGTTCACCGACACCGGGGTCCGGGAGATACAATTGTACACCATCTTCTGATGGCTCTCATTGCTTAACCTGATCATTGTTTATTCAGCTATGTACATTATCCGAATGCATGGTATGATCATGCTTGGACACTTCTGTACATAGCCTTGGATATATTAAGGTGTGTCCTAAATGGTCACAGATGATTTGTCCGTGACACATTCATTGAAAGAAGACACCCCTCCAACAAAGCACTGACACGAAATTATTCCTTGGTGAGTCTTGAAGTGTCCCCATCATAAAATAGAAAACAATTTTGTCTGTGAAATACCTCCGCTTTCACGTTTTCCAAATATTTAAGCCGTTTGTAATATTGATTTTCTTAAGAAAAAGCAAACAACCATACCCCAGGAGTTTGCGAAATAAACTGGCTATAATTTCAACAACTTCGGTCTGGTCTCGCACAGCATGTCCCTCATGTACTGGCAGGTCTGTTTTCCAGGCCAAATATTTAAAACCAAATCGTTTAAATTGGCTCGTCATAAATGGGGGCAGATGTGATGTATTAATGCTTAGGGAAGTTGGCATTGGGCCAAATACACTGTGACTGAAGTCGATTTGCTAAGGGTAATTATTTAATAAAATGTAAAATTCCCTTAGCTCAGTGAGATGTAGATGTGTAGAATTTGTGATATATTCTAAATATATAAATTGTTTAATTTCTTTGTCTCGAAGCAATAACTATACTGAGTGCTGGTACACTGTGGCTTTATAATAGATGCCAATTCAGCAGAGAGGTTCAGGCCAGAATATTTCACAAAACTGGTAGTCCTGGTTCCGTGTAGGTTCTGTGTGCGCTAATTCTGTGGAACTCGCACATTGTTTCCAATTGATAGGCTGGACTATATGCTATGAAGAGGGAAAGGTTGTGATGGGTTACACGGAACCAAAAACCAGGTTCCGTCCATTACTGAAATATTCTGGCCTAGGTTGTGTGTAATGGTTACCTGTTGATTGTGTTGGACCGCATCCAGGAATGCATCTACCTGAAAAATTCTTGATAATATATATAATATTCATGACCGGGCACAGATCGTAATGGTAATAGAAATTTGATTTGTTTGCCAAAAATTGTTGTTTAGGGTATACATGCGTAGCCAGCATAAGAGCAACAAACTAGAGGTTCCACTTCGAGTTGCTGCTCTGACATGAACTTTACACTGGTTGTTTTCTTTTTTCGGCAAAAACATATGTCTTCCCCAACCTACCAACTTATCTTGAGTGGGCGCAGCATTTATGGAAGGTAATATAAAATGAATGTGGCAAGTATCCGAACAACGCTGTACATCTTTAGGCCTATACATACATGTACAAGTACACAGACAGACACCGACACATGCATGCACTCATACCAAAACCTAATCAGATGAGGAGATACAAGTAGACGGACGGACAAGGACAGATGCATGGACATGCACCAAAAGCTAATCAGACAGAAGGCCATTCGAATGAACGTTCCATTCAAGTTTGATGAAATTCTTTTCAGTAGTTCTCCAGATACTTGTAGACGGACGAACACTGGACAAGGATGCATGCATTGACACACACCAAAAGCTAATCAGATGAGGAGGCCATGCGAATGAAGGTTCGTTTAAGTTTGGTGAACGTCTGTCCAGTAGTTCTCCAGATATCTTGCAGACAATGCCTGTATATACATGTAAAATTAGACAGATGGAAACTGGACACACACCAAAACCTTATCAGATGAGGAGGCCATTCCAATCAAGCTTCCATCCAAGTTTGATGAAATTCCATCTGATACATGTAGTTCTTCAGATATCTTGCAGACAAGAAAAAGGGACGGACAGACAGACAGCACAAAATTGAAACACTAGATGTCTCCCCCACAACATAGTTGGGAGAGACATAAAAATCCATTCCCCATGACCCGATTGACTTCCAGTGTTGATGTTCTGATAATTGTTGTGCGTAAAAAATTCTTGCTGATGGTAAAATTGATGTTTTATCATGTCAAAAATGGATACTTATGGGCATGTTGTAACAGACTTTATGCTTCATGTTGATGTGAATTGAATAATAATATTTGCAGATGGTCAGTCGTCTATTGAATGAGTAATAACTGTTGAGCTAGTAATAAAGTGAAACTATACTTACATGTACCTGCAAAGGTAGATAATAACACAACAGTGACTGACGGGAATGTCACCAGGTATTTGTTCAAAATACTGTTTAGAAACATTTTTCATGCTGTGGACATCTGAATTCAATGCTCGTCAGTGTGGACTTTCAATTCCAACTATACAGCAGTATCTCGTACTGTAATCCAAATTGTGCTTCCGTCATACAATCAGACTGACATATTTGGTCCAACCATAACTTTAATTGCCTGCTCTCTGGTAATCTACCTCAACATTTAGATTGTAAGCAAATGGTATAGGATTGCTTGGTACTTTTGTCATGTGGGACAGCTATAGCTTTATGGTCAGGTCAGATGTATCCGGTGCCATGTAATAGCTCAAATTGGTATTATTGCATGCTTGGCTAAACCTGTCTTCCATTCTGACCACAAATAAGTTAAGGTTCCAGTGTCCCTAGTGATAATATTTTCGAAGGCTTGTTTTTGTTTAATTAAATTGCAATAAATGAAATCACAAAGTCCAAATTATTATATTTTCTGAAAGCTATTCATTCACGCAATTTGAATTTAGTAACAGTTGCGTTCTTCTGAATTATTGGAATGAAACTAGAGCGGTTTGTGAAAGTTCAGCCTTTATATATCCTTAGAAATAACTTTCCAAACTATTCATCAAAAATATTTTAACTTTTAGGTTCGTATAAAAAAGCTTTCAAACAAGCTTACCTGGAAATGATTTTATGATGGTTCAAAGCTCAATAACTCAGAAAAATAAAAAAATGTGACCCTCTTTAACTCAATCATGGATATCTTTATAATGGAGACAATGTTAGAAAAAATGAGACACTCTAAGTGTAGCTCTTATGTACAATTTTGTGTCCAAATTTTATGATTTTATGCAAAATAGTGCATGAAGGCCATTGTGAAAGAAAGTGGAAATTTTTTTATCAGAGAACATGAGCAAGAAGTAATGAGGAGCTATTTTCTTCAATTTATGACAGATAGTTTCTTCAAGTTAAACTAATTGTCAATATTATTTGTTAAAAAGTTTGAAGAAAATTAATTACTGAAGAAAATTGATCACAATTGATCAGTATGTTAGAAAAACTGTGTGGATCACTTGCAGTGCTCATCGAGTACTAGCTATCATCATTATCCAGTCTGAAGTGTTTATATCCAAACATCAACTCTGACACAGCTCATTTTCTGTATAAAGATATATTTTAAGGTTTTTTAATTTTTCTTTCACCAGCCCTTAGAGCGAATAATGTATTTTAATTTTTTTTTTTTTTTTTTTTTTTTTCAAAGTTTTGAAGTCTATTAGGGATACTGAAACCTTAATGTGTACATGGAAAAGTCACCATGTTATTGCTATATTGATTATTTGCACATCAGCTGTGTACTTGTTTATAATTCAACCCAAACCTTTTGTTGAGCTCTGCCTGCACAGAATATATTAACAGCAAAATCAATTAACATAAGCTCATTAGCATTCAGATTCATCCAGAAAGGTTCAAGCTTGACTGTATTCCAGATCCACCATATAAGTACACCACATAGTGATTTCTACTTTATTTTTTCTAAATCTGAACAGGTATTGTGTGGCTGTGTGCTCATGTTGTACTGGGCATCAGTTCAACCAGGAAGTTACAATGTATAATGTGACATAACCATATCAGTGTTACACTCTCCAGGTGTGTTTATTCAATGGTGTTTTGCTTCTGCTTGAGGTTCTGCCCACATACATGTATTCATTGTCTTGTTTGTGAAGAATTTTGATTTTTGTTCCAGTTTTGCCAAATAGTAAAGTCTCTTAATTGGATAAATTCAATATTTTGTCTTGTCAGGTTGATATACATCTGCTTATGTTTATCAGTCTTAAATTTTTTTACATGTGCTTTGTTATAGTAAATACGGTAATTCCTCTAATAATTCAATCACAGGAAGTTCATTTTTCAACTCTGTTATTCAAACACAGAGAATAAGTAACATTCCAATTCTTCATTCAAACCAGTGAAAAGGCATATCAAAATGTGACACTTTCTAGCTGGTGCCATGAAGAATATCCCCAGATACAAGCCATTTTTGCTTCACTTCCGGTGATCGAATTATTATCGTATGTCTCTAATAATTCAATTAAGGGGAATTAAGTTTTCCACCATGACATCAAAGGAAAGGATGATCAAATTTATTAGGGCAGAAGTTGACAAAATGGTCCAAAATCATGCAGATAATCCATTATTTCTTTGTTATTTTAATGATTTTAGAAGATGATGATATTTGTTAAAATGATAGTGATTGAATTGTACCGTGAGTTACTTTTCTGTATGAATTCCTATACTGTTTATGCATGTGTAGTTCAACTGTATGAAAAAGGTGAAAAGGCTTGGAAAGTTCTCAGAATTCCTAGCATTCTCAAGGTTTTCTTTGGATTTTATGTCATGAGAGACCACACAGATCGCTGGCTTTTGACAGTTTTTGTCCCCCGACGCTCGAAATATTGGGGTCCATCTGTCCGTCCATGTGTCTGTGTGTTCATACTTGCATCCTTCCGACTTTGTTTCCAGACAATAACTTTTGAAAAACTGAACGGATTCTTTTCAAATTTGGTATGTGGGTACCTCGCCTCAAGATTTTGCTTGGGATTGTTTTTTGCACCGATCCACCTGTGGCGCCACCTGGGGGCCAAGTTAAAATTTCTGAAAATCTGACCGAATCAGGACAAATTCGGTAATTGTGGGTACCTTGCCACTGGATCTCACTTGGGATTGCTCTCCATGCCAGGGTATGAACATTACGGTTCCAAGCCAAATCAATTGTTTCAACGTCCGGGGACTTCAACCGTTCAGGTTTTCATGATTTTATGTTGGATTCAACATGCCTTTCAGCCCATGCCAACTCCTTTTTTTTGGTCCCTTTTTTTGTGCAACACTTCTTTGTTTGGGAGGGACTTAGAAACACTGGTGGCTATAATTCTGTAGTACCGTAATTTGGGGCTTTTACATTTATCTGGCATCGCTGGTCAATTTGAGTGACAATGCATTTTTTCGTAGCCCGTTTTTCGCCACCTCGGCTTGTCCTTGCCACTAGCGAGACAGTTCTATTACCGCAGTCATGGGAATTTCCCTTCAATAGGCTGATTTCAGACTTTTTCATCAAAATTTTGAAAAATAAAAAGCTGTCAGTTGTGTCTGAAATGCCCAAATATGCCATATTCCTGGTAGGGGGTGGAAAATTTCAGATTTTTTGAAGTAGATTTCAGACTTTTTCAGTGGTAACAATTTCCATGCCTTTACCGGCAACACCGGTATTGCCTGATAATCATAAAAGCTCTCCATGATTCCATAAGATTCCCTTGTCCAGACAATAACCTGAGAACGATTCAATTGATCAACTTCAAACTTAGGGTGTGCCATGACATTGGTGAGAGGATGGTTGGGATTATCTTTCAGCAATGTATGTAATTTAATATGTCCGTCACCAGCCGTATTGGAATTTAATCAGTTGGATTGTCCGGACAATAACTTGAGAAGGAGTAAAGAGAGAAGAAAATGAAGTGTGTTTTACTCCTTTTCATTTAAGCCGACTGGAGCTTTGGTGTGCAGCTGGTAGATCCAATAAACTTCACGTTGCCGACGCAAAGTAGTGCTGGATTCAAGTGACGGATCTGTCTTCAGTACTTCAATGATTTGGTAACTGATATGATTGACAGAGTGTCCATGGGACCAGAAATGTCGTGGTGGCGGATTGTCACTGCGTTTCCGTGTATCATTGAGATGTTCACGGATACGCTCGTGGACCGTGCGTTTGGTTTCTCCAACATATTGTTTGGAGCAGAGAGTGCACATAATGAGGTAGCTCACATTCTGAGTGCAGCAGTTAGCCAAGAGGTTGGCTCGATAGCGTAAGCCAGTGTGGCTGCTAGTGAAAAAACGTTCTTTTATCAAAGTGGGACAAAAGGCGCAATTTCTGTAGGTGCAGGGAGTTCATGTTAGCATAACTCATGCCGCTGACGCCCCTCTGGAGAGGAGGGTACGAAATCTTGGCTCTGACAAGGGTGTCTTTCAGGTTGTTGTTTCGACGAAAAGCTAGTAGAGGAGGTTCCCCAAAGACATTTCTGCAGACTTCCGAAGCCTGGAGAATCGGCCATTCATTACGAACCAGCTTGTGGATTCGATGAGCGTACTGACTATAAGGAAAGATAAGTGGCGTACGGGTGACACTTGTTGTCCGGGTGGACGTCGGGTGAAGGAGACTGTGTCTATCCTGTAGGAGTGCCCGATCGCGGCTATCCAAGAGAACATTTTCTGGGTAGCCCCGAATCGTGTAGAAACGGATCATGGCTTCTGCGTGTTTGAGGAAGTCGGGTGTATCGGAGCATATCCTACGAATGCGTACTCAGCCTGGAATTGTCCAAAAGGTCCGGCCTTCTTGCAGTTGGAAGGGTGATCACTAGTGTAGTGAAGATAGCTATGTGTGTCAGTGGGTTTGGTATAGAGGTCAAATTTGATCCGATGTTGTTGGGGATCGAAAATGACACGTGTG
The DNA here is from genome assembly GCA_036873755.1 of Hanleya hanleyi. Classification (NCBI taxonomy): domain Eukaryota; kingdom Metazoa; phylum Mollusca; class Polyplacophora; order Lepidopleurida; family Hanleyidae; genus Hanleya; species Hanleya hanleyi. The sequence continues at coordinate 16,639 of JAVTVY010046690.1, forward strand.
TCTAGGAAACAGACGGATTCACGTGAGTAATCCGCAGTAAATTTGATGGTCGGATGTGCATCATTCATATGGTTGATGAATTGCACTAATGATTGTTCACTGTGTGGCCAAATCAGAAAGATATCGTCAATGAACCGGAAGTAAGCCAGAGGTTGGAGTGGTGAGAGCGGTAGTAGCTTATTCTCCAAAACTCCCATGAAGAGATTGGCATAAGACGGGGCTACTCGCGTGCCCATGGCAGTACCACCAATTTGGAGGTAATTCTGCCCATTGAAACTAAAGTTATTGCAATGGAGAACCAGTTTGAGAAGTGAGAGCAAACTAGATTTTTGAGGGAGGTCGATGTCGTGTGAGACTTTTAGCGACCGAGACTAGACCTTCGTGGTTGGGGATATTGGTGTAGAGTGAAGTGACGTCCATAGTGACCAGAAAGAAGGATTCTGGGAGCGGATGTAGTGCTTCAACCTTACGTATGAAGTCAGTGGTGTCCTTGATGTAGGACGGTACCAGTTTGACTAGTGGTTTGATGTGTTCGTCCACGAAACTCTGATTTTCTCAGTGGGGTAGCCATTCCCGCTAATAATGGGTCTGCCGGGACTTTGCCGGGATCCCGATTCTTGTGAATCTTAGGTAAAAGGTAGAATTTGGGGGTTCTAGCTTTTTGTACGTAAAGTCCATTGTAAACTTTAGAGTCAATTTCATCTTTGATGAGAAGTTTTTGAAGTTCACAGTTGATCAGATTGGTGTGGTGATCAGTTCTGTTATCGTCAGTTTTGACGTAGAAGTCCATGTCCGACAGCTGTCGGTTGGCTTCAGAGATGTAGTCCTTAGTGTTGAGGATTACAATGGCCGATCCCTTGTCGGCTTTTTTAATGACGATGTGGGGGTTCGCTTGTAGGTTTGCTAGAGCCAGAGCTTCGTCAGGGGTAATATTGCTCGAAAACAGGCGAGTTTGTTTCGAGTGCATAAGATCAAGGCGTACTTTCTTGATAAATGCATTGAGGCAAGCATCTGAACATGGTGGTTCCCAGGTGCTTTTCGGTTTGAATTTGCGGGTAAGAACGTCCATGGGTGCCGGTGTGAACCCAGGATCAGGTTGTGAGAAATACAGTTTAAGTTTCAGGCGGCGAAAGAAACCTTCTAAACCATCTCGGATGGTTTTAACTTCTGGCTCCTTAGTGGTGGGGCAGAAGTTAAGGCCAAAGGAGAGAACTGATCGTTGACTCAATGTGAGTTCAACGTCTGATAAATTAATAACAAACTAAGAGGTGTAAACTGAAGAATTTGTATTTTCTGTACTACTAATGGGTGTGGTTACATAGTCCGATCGAGTGTTAGAAACGGATAAAAGTCTTAATCCAGAAGAGCCTGTAAAAGTTTCAGAATCATTGGTGACTTGCCGCGGCGGTTCCCAGTTCGGCGTGGTGGTCCTTGCTGGCGACCCGTGGGTGGGCGTCTCCGTGGTGGCTGTGGGCGGCTTCGGTTGGGCCGCCTGTCCCCTAAAAAAGGATCCGGTTTGTCCAGTTTGGATTTGTCCACGAGCGTATCCGTGAACATCTCAATGATACACGGAAACGCAGTGACAATCCGGCACCACAACATTTCTGGTCCCATGGAATCATATCAGTTACCAAATCATTGAAGTACTGAAGACAGATCCGTCGCTTGAATCCAGCACTACTTTGCGTCGGCAACGTGAAGTTTATTTGATCTACCAGCTGCACACCAAAGCTCCAGTCGGCTTAAATGAAAAGGAGTAAAACACACTTCGTTTTCTCTCTTTACTCTATTGTACACTCCCCGTTGTGTGTCTCGCTCCTTTTCCTGGGCCAAACAGTGAGGGTAATTACTCTCTAAGGCCACGACGTCCCCTCTATGACGTCGTGTCTTCGACCTCCAAGTCGAACTCTTTGTTGACGTCGCAAATGACGTCGACCACGCCTTCCCCTTTGTTGGCCATTCTCACTCTTCACGACGTAACCAACACCCATTGTTACGTCACCATTAGCGCTTACGTTCATCTTTTCTCACTGCCTCACATGACCGGAGACCGCAACAGACATTTGTGCAAACTCTGCACAAAATCATACTCAGATCGAACTGCCCTCAGTAGGCACGTCCGGATCACCCACAAGAAAACGGGATTCACCACTTCCACCTGCGGCCGCACTTACAACCGCAAGCGGGATTACCATCGACACGTCGCACGATGCCAGTCGACAATCCCAACATTGGATACCATGGAGACCAACGATCGACCTTCTCCCGCGGTCCATTCGACAGCCTCCGGATCCACCCCTTTGGCTAGCACGTCCGCCTCCGGTGATACCAACACTGTGGATATCACAGAACCAAACACGTTGGATTGGGACGCCTTCCTGGACCAACTTCTGACGGAGTCGAACGTTGTTCATTCGTCCTCTCACGGACTGGACCCGCATTATCCCACCTCTTCAGCTTCCAGGACCATTTTCAGAGACAACACCACCGGGGACTTCACGGTTCTTTCACCAGTCCCCCCGCCCGCTCCGACAACGCTTTCCCTTGGAAGCAGTATTGGCGAAGCCATGCGTCTTTGTAACATCGACACGGACACATCATTTTCGCCGTCCACAACCACCATTGATTGGGACTTGATCGACGAAGTGTTTTTACCCCTCGGCCAAAAATTGGCCGAAGGGTATTGTCGTCGTCATGTACGTCTGTCCGTCTGTCCGTCCGTCCGTCCGTCCGTCTGTCCGTCACACCTTTCTCGTTACCAAGATATCTTTAGAACGACTTACCCTAGGCACACCAAACTTGCAGTGCACATCCGTATGCTCGTGACCCAGAACCCTATTGAATCTGGACCTGATTGGCTGGAAACTTTGGCGGCCATCTTTAATTTATGCGAAACCATCACAGCTTTCTTGTTACCAAGATATCTTTAGAACGACTTACTCTAGGCACACTAAACTTGCACTGCACATTTATATGCTCATGGCCCAGAACCTTATTGAATCTGGACCTGATTGGTTGGAAACTTTGGCGGCCATATTTAATTTATGCGAAATCATTAATCTTGTGTATCTTAGGTACCATTTCTCTGTTCAGTGTGAAACTTGGTATAGATCATCGCTGCATCAAGAAACTTCAAAAGAATGACCAAACCAGTTTCCCTGATTCGGTGAAAACCTTGGTGGCCATCTTTAATTTATGCAAAATCTTTAATGATATATATCTCTGATACCATTCAAGTGTTCTATACGAAACTTGGTATACAGCATCGATGTATCAAGAGACCTGCAATGTATAACCACATCAGTTCCTCTGAGTGGCGGGAAGGATGGGCGGCCATCTTTAATTTATGCGAAATCATTAATGATCTCTATCTCTGAAACGTTCGAGTGCTCGGTGTAAAATTTGGTGTATATCATCGATGCATCAATAGACTTACGATAAATGACAGTTCTGGTGTTTCTGATTGGGCGGAAACCTTGGTGGCCATCTTTAATTTATGCAAAATCTTAATGATGTATATCTTTGATACCATTTCAGTGTTCTATTTGAAACTTGGTATACAGCATCGACGTATCAAGACACTTGCAATGAATAACCACATCAGTTCCTCTGAGTGGCGGGAAGGATGGGCGGCCATCTTTAATTTATGCGAAATCATTAATGATCTATATCTATGATACCGTTCAAGTGCTCTATGAAAAATTTGGTATACATCATCGATGTATCAATAGACAGTTCTGGTTTTTCTGATTGGGCGGAAACCTTGGTGGCCATCTTTAATTTATGCAAAATCTTTAATGATGTATACCTTTGATACCATTTCAGTGTTCTATATGAAACTTGGTATACAGCATCCATGTATCAAGAGACTTGCAATGAATAACCACATCAGTTTCTCTGAGTGGTGGGAAGGATGGGCGGCCATCTTTAATTCATGCGAAATCATTAATGATCTCTATCTCTGATAATTTTCAAATGCTCTATGACAAAATTTGGTATACATCAT
>JAVTVY010046691.1:0-20446 GCA_036873755.1 Hanleya hanleyi
TATTGAGTAGTCCCCCTTGGAACAATAGAACGTAATTTCCCAAGATTCACTCTTGAAGTGTAGTAATGTCAGATACGCCTATTTGACTTTCCTCGCATTCTCTCTCTCTGAAATACTCAGTATTTACATATGCCATATAGATCGATGATTTTCTCTCCTATTGTACTCTGAGAATATATTCAGAATATATATAGTAAGAATAACAGAATATGTTTGTGATGTATCCTCCTCAGACGATGCCAATACACCTGGCTAAGTGGCCTCAGTGGCATGAATGGTCGGAGAATGTCAGCTGGCCATATCTCGATTTGAAAAGAGTTGTGGCTGCTTTAGCTGTCACCGCAGCAGCCTTATATAGCTTCAAATCGTACAAGAAACAACAGACGATGAGAAAAATAGAAAAGAAAAGGAAAGAATGCGAGACGTCAAAGCAGCAGTTGTCAGAACATCTTAAAGTTGTGGAGGTGAGTCGAATTGGTGATTCGAAATTTTGAATACTGCCTGAAGATAGCGCAATGGGCGTCCGGAGACCAAATATCGACTGGCAATCTTGAGTTTTTAGTTACCCATGCAGGGACATTCTTGCCAAGGGAGAAAACTCCAATTATATACGTTCAATATAATCTACCAACAAAAATTAGATATATCTTACTTATATGTTTGCACACAAGTATTCAATAGTGGTGTGATAGTCAAATTTCAGTTTAGTATAGGTCTATTTTCGTTTGCACAAATATGGAAAAGAAAATGAAAGAATGCGAGACGTCAAGGCAACTGATGTCAGAACATGTTAAAGCTGTAGAGGTGAGTCGAATTGGTGCATCGAAATTTTGACTACTGACCGTAGATAGCGCAATGAGCGTCCGAAGACCAATATCGACTGGCAATCTTGAGTTTTCAGTTATGCATGCAGGGACATTCTTTCCAAGGCAGAATATATACGCTCAATATAATCTATCAACAAAAATTAGATATATCTTACTTATATGTTGCATACAAGTATTCAATAGTACTGTGATAGTCAAATTTCAGTTTAGTATAGGTCTAGGCTCGTTTGCACATATATACCGTAACTATTTCCAAATGTATTTACTATACCCGACAAGGAAACAACATCAGTGATGAGTGTATCATTGTTAACACCAGTTAACATTTCCTGTGAATGAACATTGGTGCGATTCTGAGCGATTTGGGATCTTTGTTGCAGAGACAATCGCCTTGGGAGGATGGAATAACTGAACTCCCCTTCACTAAGCTGAAGCAGAAACTGGAAGATGGAAGTCTGAATCCTGTTGACGTTTTGCATGCTTTCCAGAAGAGGGTAATGCGAAAATAGCAATAATTTCAACTGCGAATTTTACATTTGTAAACTTATTGAAAGAACATATTATACTTGGTGTAATTCTATCATGAGCACAATTAATGACTGCGTCATTAGAATCAGTACATTTGCCCGCGATTAATATTTGAGAATATCTTGTGAGTGAGAGGAGTGAAAGGTCCCCTAAAATTTTGGTTCGGCTTCATCATTTAAAATGGTTGGACAACACAATTACATATACATGTAAGGCAATTCTGAGCGATTGTTATATGGACCTTTTCAACAGTTTTGACAGGCTGGATGGATAGTATTCCAAATACGCGCACTGCCGTTGTGATGTGCAGAGTCGTTTTTATGAGAAGGCGGGTTGATGGAATATTTGTTTGTGAAAATGCAGTTTCCAAAACGGGCCCAAGTGGGACAAATATTACTGGACTAAAGCGTAAAATGGTGAAATTTCAACATCGTTTTTAAAAAGAATGATGCTCAATACTTGACCAGAAAGTTAACCCCTGACTTACGATACACCATCAGATTAGCACTGAAGGAATTTTGGGACAGCAGTAGATAGATAACGGAGAGTTCTGGTCCAGGGGGTACCCTTACTTAACAAGTATAAAGTATCATTAATAGCTACAGGTAAAAGTACCATCAATGCCCCCAGGCCACCCAAGATTGCGCCTCCAGGACAATGGCACCAATAAATATAAACATCGACTAATAGTTCTGGAACAGGTGGATCCCTTACTAAGGGAAGATCGTTAATGGAGTTGTTTCCCTTGAAAAAATTATTAAATTATCAGATCAGTAACTGTACACCTAAATTCTTGTAATTTTTGACAAATTATTATTTTTTTATTATTATTATTTCAATTTAAAATGTCTCCATATCTATAGAAAGGGAGGGTTGTATCCCGGATAAAGGGGCATCGTTTAGTCGCCATGATATCGTCTTAGTGACGGCATAATGTGAATAAGATGTATTTAAGATTTTTTTTTGCATATGTTGAACGAGAGAGGTTATAGAGGTGATGGCGTAATATAGACGTCATAATGTGAATCAGGCAGATTTTGGAAAGATTCTCCATTTCTCCTGAAAAAATGGGGTTAGAAGAATGAATCTTGTGCGATTGGATAGATCGTAGTGAGGGAGTTTAGAATGCTAAAGGCATAAAAGAAACAAAATTAATCCTTTTATTAGCGAATGGCAGCGTTGTATATTTCGGGTGCAAGCAGTTATCTACGTGTAATTCATTGATTGATATATGATAATTTGACAGTGAATACTAATACGCAATCTCGACTATCAACTGGGTCCATCTCTCATTGTTGGTCCGCAGAGTCGGTCGTCTCTGATTCTACTCCGCCGTTTTCTTCAGTTAGACATGTCGCAGATAGTTAACTTACTCAATAAACAATTCCGCATCTTAACAACCTGTCTGGAAGATTCCTCGTAGTCGATATTGTGTACAGTTCGGAGACGCCTCGTTTTCACAATTTCCTCATCAACGTTATCTTTTGACAGCCTCTGTTTTTTCATCACTTGATCGCAATACATTTGATGCGGGGCTTGTCCCGCAGCTCTGACCTTATATTATATTTGATTGTAATCAATATTAGGGGGACTGACCCACTTCCATAGAAAAGACATTTTCTTCGAAGTAACTCTCATTATCTGAAGCGCATTTTCTTTTATGGCCGTCCGACCCATGTTCACTCGCGTGAACTGATTGGCCTTTTTTCTTTTTTGAAAATGACCCTTATTGCTGTCTTGTTCAAATCACGGTGGACGAGTGTTTACTTTTCAAATCATGGTGGACGAATGTTCTTATAAAATCCATCTTCCGCTTGCGCATCATGCTCAACATCCTTAGGTATCCTCATACGAGAGAGGGTAGTATATTAATGCTGGTTTTCGCGTGGGAACTAGTTTGGGCACTACTCGTGGAATCATCGCAGCAAGAGGATATGGCGAGAGTAGTTGCTGGCTCGTGTTATTCAAGGACCAAACATGCACGAGGTAGTCATAGGGCTTTTTCGCCGCATCCTGGACAGTTTATAAGATATGAGTCGTATTTCGAGAATAGATTCTTCTCCCCCGCGCTTGTATTTGCTGTCTGTCAAAACGAGTATTGGACAACACGACATTTTGACAATTAAACTCTATCAGTCCTGGCTGGGCCATTATCCCCCCGCCCCTCCCCTACCAAACTTTCTCATGAACTACAAAACATTGAGAGCTGATACTGTGTGACTTTGTAGTTTTTACCCCTCGGCCAATTTTGGCCATGGGGTATTGTCGTCGTCTTGTACGTCCGTCTGTCCGTACGTCCGTACGTCCGTACGTCTGTACGTGAGCGAGATAGCCGGAGAACGGTTACACTGAAGAATTCCAAATTTTGTATGCTTATTTACCTAGTCAAGGACCAGAAGCCTATTTAATTGGGACCTGATTGGGTGAAAACTTTGGCGGCCATCTTTAATTTTATGCGAAATGGATAATGATCCATATCTCGGAAACCATTCAACTGTTCAATACGAAAGTTGGTATACATCATCGATACATCAAGCAACTTTCAATGAATTACCAAACTGGCTTTTCTGATTAGCTGGAAATCCTGGAGGCCATCTTTAATTTATGCAAAATCGATAATGATACATATCTCTGTTATCATTCAGTTATTTTATATGAAAGTTGGTATACATCATCGATACATCCAGATACTTTGAATCGGGACCTGATTGACCGAAAACTTTGGCGGCCATCTTTAATTTATGCAAAAACTTTAATGATCTATATCTCTGATCCAATTTAAGTGTTCTATACCAAACTTGGTATACAGCATCGATGTATCAACTGACTTGCAATGAATAACCACATCAGTTCCTCTGAGTCCCCACTCAGAGGAACTGATGGATGGTCGGCCATCTTTAATTTATGCAAAATCATTAATGATCTCGTTCTCTGATACCGTTTAAGTGCACGATGTAAAATTTGGTATACATCATCGATGCATCAAGAGACTTACGACAAATGACAGTTCTGGTTTCTCTGATTGGGCGGAAACCTTGGTGGCCATCTTTAATTTATGCAAAATCTTTAATGATGTATATCTCGGATACCATTTCAGTGTTCTATACGAAACTTGGTATACAGCATCAATGTATCAAGAGAAATTTCAATGAATAACCACATCAGTTCCTCTGAGTGGCGGGAAGGAAGGGTGGCCATCTTTAATTTATGCAAAATCATTAATGATCTCTATCTCTGATACTGTTCAAATGCTCGATGTAAAATTTGGTATACATCATTGATGCATCAAGAAATTTATGTAATGAATACCGGTTTCTCTGATTGGACGGAAATCTTAGGGGTCATTTCTAATTGCAAAATTTTTGATAATCTGCATATTTGTGACTTGACTGCTTGGTGTTCCTGACATCTTGGTTCAAATTGAATACATTATGAATGTACCCAGAGCCGAGGGGTTTTTTGATGCGCAGCTTCGTATTTATATTGGGGTCATTTTAAGCCTACTTGCATAACCCCCCGAGAAAAGGATCATGGATAAATTCAAAATAGCCGTCATGTGAAAAAAAGTGATGTTTTCTGCTTTTCGGCCAGGAAAAGGGGGCAAAATCTTATAAAAATTATTTCACATCAGATTAATATTTACTAATTTTCCATGCAGTTTTTGTGGAGAAATTACAGAAGTGACCAATTAAAAAAAACTGGCCGAAAAATCGGCAAAATAAATGACGTCACTGTGACACCATCAAAGCGGCCATCTTGGATTTTTGTACTTGTTCTGGTAGAGCTTTACACAAGGGTGTAGTATGGTAAGTTGTGTGGTAAGTTCTAGCCCCTTACTCAAGAGAAAAGAAAAATAATTAGGACGTGGGGGCGGAATGCCCCCACTAACAGTCCTGGACAGGTCCCCAATAGCCCAGGCCAGATATGGTCAAGGCGATATCACGAGGAGCTTCACCGTGAGGAAAAGATGCTGTATGATATAGATGACGCATCTATTCCCTTGATGGGAGTCTTTGATAAATAGATCGGCATTTTTACAACACCCATCAAATCGTCCAGGGCAAAGATGTTAGTCTTCGTCGGGTTGAAGTAATACCATATCAAGGGGAATGTCGGGATGAAGCTCACGATTTTTGGTCGCGTATTCTTATAGGCAGTCTGCCATTGACTATAGTACCATACGATACACGCCGGAGAAGGGTTCATGCGAGCTTCCTCCTAAAATTGATCAATTCACTAGGTTTTCCCACAACCAGTCGGGCTGCTGACCATCGTGGTAAAAGAATGCTCAATTACTCTTGACTCGGCTATTGTTGCCGGTGGAGGTTGTGTCTCTCGTTTATGTTGAAAGTGTATGTGTCGAGTTCATCGTGACGAGAGAACGTTTTATCAGAAATCGTGCATATAGTAGATATGTTGACGTTTCGCTGACAATAGGCCGACTGATTTTGAATGCTTTCTTATGCCAGTTTTATGCTATTTCGTTGTCCTCCTCCTCCCCGTCTCTTCCTCCTCCCCGTCTTCTACTCCTCCCCCTCCTCCTCCTCCTCTTCCTCCTCCTCGTAGTGTACTTCACTCCTCCACAGGTCATCTACGCCAGCATATTCTGTCATCTGAGGCTGCATTGTTTTCATGTGCTGTCACATTGTCTATACACCAACACTTTGCTTCCATTTCACCACAGTGTACTGGGATATTCTACCTACTTTACTACATTAAATAGTTCCAGATGCTTCCATTTCTCTACACGATCCTATGTTGTCACTATTGGGAGTATATACTGGAGTGTACATAAGCTATATACGAGCATAACAGGGGCATGTTATGCAAGTAAAATGAGTTGTGATATGAATCAGGATCAGGTTGTTCTAGTTCCACGAAACTCCGTCGAGAGTTTACGCCGGTGTAGGAAATGATCAGTGCTTTCTCTCGCGTCGAATCCATGACAGGCGAGACTACAATTTAATTAACCATTTCTGGATAGCAGTATCACAGAACAACCTGCATCTGGCGTATGCTTCCAATATCTCGTCTGAAAGCATTTGCTAGAAATTTATCAAACGAGGCTATATCACGCAGACAAGCGAATCCATATCAAAGTTTCAGTGACGTAGTAGAAGCGAAGATAGGTGTATATCTTGTTATTGCGATGTTAGGCCAGTTTTAAGTGGTGGTAACATCCACGAGTTACCTCTTATCTTAGATACAGAATAGGCCCGAGTTATCATGCTATAAATGTCATGGCAACTCACTGAACCTATACGCTGTATAAACATTCAATTCCATCTGTCACAACGCTCAGCCGCTTGGGGACCGGACGCCACTTGTATAATGAACATCGCTGAATGTAGCATTTCTATAGCATACAAGCGTCTAGTCCGACAGTCAGTATATAGCCGTCGTCCATCAAAAAGCCTACACGTCCATAATACAAAGACCTAATTCAAATAACATCATTAGCACCAAATTCAAAGAAAAACAATCATAGTACAGACGAGGCGCACCAAAGTGAAATTTTAATCTGTTTCAATGAGATTTGGTTTGATTAGCAAAATCATTATCAGGACCCCAGTACAATTGTCTATAGAATTTATTAATAAAGCAACTTAGCAGGGGATGAACTGAATTGTGGGAATATACGATTAAATTGTGTAATGAGAGGTGTCAGTTTCTTTCCCACTGTCGCCAGTTCCGTTCCAGCCTCGTTTTGACAATAACCTATGACCCAGATATAAACAAATGTAATCGTCATCATGATAACATTTTCGCCAAAATACGGTCCTAGCTGGGTAATATACGGTCCTAGCTGGGTAATACGGTCCTAGCTGGGTAATACGGTCCTAGCTGGGTAATTCGTTTTGCATGTCTTCATCTCATAAGTGAACCTTTAGCGTTACAGAATGCGGGTTGGGGGTAATAGTGATAGTAAATTTATGACAGATACGTAGTACCATATGATAATTATATGTGAGAAACAAAACATCAAAATTTAGATCGAAAGCGCTGGCTGATGACACTGTTTTTTAATGACGGGGGTCATGGTGTTTGTACTTTGACCGATGTAGTCGTGTCGGAGTGGGTCTGCAAAGCTATCTTCTAACAAATCCAGTGAATGCATAATATAATTTAACCATGATTGAGAGATTGATCAACTTGCTTGAATGCACCAAATGTTCTATGATTTTGCGTGATCATTGTTGTGACAAGAAGCAATATTTTGGGAAGTGGGGCGAACTGACACGGGATCGGAATTGGCGACGTCACTGTATGCTCGGTCAATACTTTAATGGGTGACTGGGTGCTGCACTGGCTGGTCTGATCATTGCCCAGGATAATGGGACCTGTGAATTCTCGTGTTCTGGCACATGTAGATATCTAGGCAGACGCCACGCTGACGGGGTATCTTCTGATGTTGCCGCACACCAGACAGAGTGACGCCCAAATGCGTGGTAGATATATGGACTATGCTAGTTCTTGGCATAAAACTTGGGGTGAACGATGGCCCTATCCTCCTCCCCGACTGCAATTAATGTAGTCCAAATGCGGTCTTGAAGTCATAAGGCTATTAAATATTCATGACTTGAGCGCTTTGAACACCAACTTCAATTGAAATAAGTAAGATATACACAGCGACATATACGATTGGAAGCATTGATAAGATATTAATTTATTAAGAGTGCTCAGTCAAGCTGAGGATCTTGAAGTACATGAGTTCATACGGCCCCTAGCATTGGGTTAAGCGGAATTAGACAGTTTACAGCCAAAAATGGATAGTCTCGGCTCTCTATATTCAGGTCCCTTCATCGGGAGTAATTTTAGGTCTTCATCACTCACTGTATCAAGGTTACCAGTCACAATATATTTGCGTGGTGTATAGACAAAGGTCGACGACTCGCAATCACAGCTATAGCTTCCTTACGTGTATAAGTTGCTGTCAAACTCCTAGACAGCATTAGAGTAACTGAATATTTTGGTGACTGTAGATTTATTATAGTTATATATGTAAAATGCAAGGAAGTTGCTGTGAACTTAAAATAGTTTGGTACAGTAGTGTTGCGTATATCGAGATCATTCCGGATTGGTAAATTAATTATGTCTAGTCCTTTATACAGGTAGTTGAGTTTCAAGAAAAATCCGGTCTTGAGATATTTGAATTATGTTCATTGGACGACACAATCGCACGACACAACCAAAATTACGCTATATCTTGACAAACTTTAGTGATTGGTGTTAGTATTATATATCCTGAAGACACAGAGCGTTATATATCTCAGGCTATATAGATTTAAAGCTCTCAGAGGTAACATATAGAAGATTGTACGCAAGCTATGTATATTGTGGATGTGTTAGCTAAACTAATTAAATAATTTAAAGTGATATGTTCGTGAATCAACGCATTTTTTTAACTTTCTCCAAAAGTCTGCGATATCTCCATTGGTGGGGGTTAAATAGCTGAGCAATAATTGGATCATCTGAATGGCGGTTTGTTACATAACCAAACCCTTTGACATTATCACTTAAACCATACGGAAACAATGACCCAAGTTGTAGCATCCAAAGCAGTTCCCGCTCTCGGATTATCCTCTCAGATCTAAAGGAGAAATTCTTAGTAGATTGGTAGACGATATCTATGATTTGAATGCTAAAGTTTTCCCAGAACATGATCGGGACATGCTTACCTATAAGCAGTTGCTTTTTCCTATCGGATTTTCTGTGACTTATCACAACTGATTGTGTGATCATTTGACTCAAACCAACATATTATATTCCTTCAATCTCTTTCAACCGGTATGACATTATAAGCAAGAATTTTTGCCTCGGGTGAATGAGTCCAGCACACTGAAATGCACTTTAGTATATATTGCGATGGCATTAACAGGCGTTGGTTTGAGCATAACGTTTTTTGCTTTAACTCTCGTTAAAACTTTCACAGGGTCTTAACCCCTAACGCTCTCGGTCTCTCCTTCTTCCTTCTCTATACTCCTCTTCCCGTCCCTCCTCCTCCTCCTCCTCCTTACGGCATTACGGGTTATGTTGTTGTAAAATGTTGCGTCAGAGGACTGAATATGTTGCAGTAGATCGTTTGGGGAGGAGGAGGAGGAGGAGGAGGAGGAAGAGAAAGAGGAGAGAGTACATCAAAGGAGCAGAAAAACAGCATACAACTGCGACATGAAAGCATTTAGATCCATTCGCCTATCGTCAACAATATACTCAGTATATGCACGCTTTGGTTGTCCCAATCTCTAATTGAAAGGGGGAAGAAGGACTTCCGTTTTCGCGTTAATAGTATTTATTACACACAGAACACTTCACATCAAATGTACAGCATTAACAATCGCTGATGAAACGATTAATATTGTAGTTTCGCCTTTGTTGCTTTTGTCTTCAGCATTTTAAACCCATCCCCCACTACTCTCTATCCAGTGGTATACATGTAAGTTTCATTCTTCTTACAGCCTCCCTTTTCCTAGATATGGAGACTTTTCCAAAATCTAATTCATCTCATGACGTTGCCATGGCGTCATCATGGCAACTAAACGTTGCGACTTTCTTGGGGATATCAAAATGTGCAAGTTTTTTTTAGAAATTATAATAAAATAAATGTCGGAAAAATTCAATTGGAGAGATATGTAAGAGGTGGAATAAGGTGACCCCCAGAGGAAACCTTTACTTGGTGGCTTCAGGTTTACAATTATAGACTCTATCTATTTGCGTAGTATTATACACTTATTTACTTGTGACGGAGTCAATATCATGAAACCTGGACCCGAGGTCAGACTGGCCAAGCAGACCTGACCGAGGCCGCAGGCCGAGGTCAGGTCTGCTTGGCCAAGTCTGGCCAAGGGTCCAGGTTTCATGATATTGACTCCGTCACAAGTTTATAAGTGTTTTATTATACCGAATTTATTAACTGGAGTGACTTATCGCTCTGACGCCAGACTAGCGCATGGTATATACTACTAGGCCTACTCCTTTCCAAAAACGCTGTTTGGTGAATACTTTCTGTCATGCAGCTGTGTTATCGGAAACGAGACACACAGATACAATTTTATGAATAGTTCATGGATAAATCTACAAAGCTGCTTCCAACTTGACTAGGATAATATTGAGAATTTAAACTTTCAGACGCGTTTTCCGAGATTTATGAGGTGAGGTGAACTCTTCGTCACAAACCCCATGGGTGTTTAGATACAATGTAGCCACTGGCTTTACACACTTCATTCATAAATCCTATTTGGGTCATGGTGAACTCATTTGATTGGGTGACATCGACGGCGTAAAGTTACTCCAGTTTTAAGATGAGAATGAAATTGATTACTCGGGCAGTGCAGATAGAAATTACATATAACAAATGATTATACCTCTTGAATATTCGGGAGACCGAAACGTATGCTTATCATCGACGATCGGGAGTATTTATCTCCATCCTTCTCTATCAACTCAGCAAAGAATTTGAAGAGGAATTCGCCAAGTTGTTCTTTCCTTTCGTTATTGACGAAAGACTATCGAATTCAATATCTTTTGCTTGACAGTAAACCCCTAATGTTGATATAGACGCCTGTATTATATAACATTTTTTGCGTTCTTACTGTTCTTATTTTGTAACAGTTCTTGTAGATTTTCATCGGACAAATCTACGAAGCGACATGTTGCGGTCGCAGGCAGAAGGTATTTGTGAACAGTGATCATATTATTCACTCTGGATCTCGCGCGCTCCGCCTGACACATAAACAGCTGGGTCAGTGATTGGAAAATATTGATTCGTGGCTGGGTAAAGTTTGGCCAATGAAATACCAGAAAACCCTCATGAATATTCAAGAGGTATAATAATAGATAATGATGCCTAACCGTCTTCTCTTGGTATATAAGGGTGCCACCTGTTCCAGAACTTTCGGTGGAGGTGTATACTTATAATTATATATAAAATTAAATAAGGGTGCCATCGTCCTGAAGGCATAATCTGAGGGCATAGTCAGCACACAAAGATGGTACTTTTACTTAGGTGCATAGTTTATATTTGTTAGTTTATAAGTCAGGGTGCCGCTTGGCCTAGAACTCTCTTTGGACTATCTACCGACAACTGAAATATCAGGTTGTATCGTGTTGCCCAGTATAAAATGAAGCTTTTAAGAACTGAGAAAATTTCATCTTTTTAACAGGCACTAGATGTGAATCAGAGGCTGAACTGCATAATGGAGTCGATTGTTGAAGCCGAGGTGAGTTCTAATAACACAGGTGTCGAGATTCTGTATCACGGAACTCGTGTTAATACAATATTATACCTGTTCAATGCAACACTTTAACCCTACCTACTTCCCCCCCCCCTCACCCCACCACCACCAAACTCTCTGCGCTATCTCAGGAACGACAGAAAAATGGAGAGATGAAACTCCGTGACTTTATAGTTTATCATATTGGGGCTAATTTGCATAACCCCCGAGCAGAGGATCATGGGGAAAGTCAAGATGGCGGCCACGTGGGGTACCAGAAAAGTGATGTTTGTGTCATATTTCTTCAAAATTTCTGCTTTTTCGCGATGAAAAGTGGGCAAAAACTATTTTATTTCACATCTTATTAATATTTACTAATTTATCATGCAGTTTTTGCGGAGAAATTGCATAAATATAAAATTCTGAAAATCTGACCGAAAAATCGACCAAAGAGTGTCGTTCTTGAAAATGATGTCACTGTAATGTCATCAAAGCGGCTATCTTGGATTTTTTAACATTTTCTGGTAGAGCTTGACTCCAGGGTGTAGTGTGGTACGTTTCAGCCCCCTAGCTCAAGTGGTAAGAAAAATAACTAGGGTGGGGTTGGGGGGGGGGGGGCACAGAAAGCCCAGGCCAGATAGGGTTAAAGTCACATTCCCAAAACTGTCCCATCATAGTCCCACTCATCATATCAGTATACTGGTCCTAGAGCAGATGTTTCAAACATATTCAGACTCGTATATATCGCTTGTCCGTGTAACTTTTCTTTTCATTGCGAAGTGACATTGAAAGATTGAAAATTTAATGGATGAAGTTTTTACGGACCTATTAATTATCATAAAGTATGGCGCCATTCATACAGCTCAATCCCTTACAAAGGGACCTCGTGCAGGCGGTACCCCCCCCCCCCAAAAAAAAACCTATCACACACCTGAGTCCAATACATGTCTGAAGGGTGGCGCTAGTAGTATAGTAAGAGTAAATTCCTTATTATTTTCGAGGTTCCCGACTGTGGCGCCGATCGGGAACCCTCCGAATGAGGTAGAATTTACTTTTATGACATGCAGGAGTGTGAACCTGATAGGACATGTACTGAAGTGTGACGTCATGTATGACGTCACTTCCGGTCTGCGTGAATCGGGCGTGTGTATTCCTCCGCGGTGATGCCGTCTGGTGATGATGCGGTCTGCCTCCGCGGACAGAAAGTAGTCCCAAATTCTCCGGCATTCTCCAGCAATCTTCAGGGGCGAGAGGGGTCCCTATTGTGCCGATTGGGTCGTATGAGGTATCAATGTGAAGCATTCGTGAAGGGGCATCTGATGGGGTGGGTGTGGTGTTGAAATATCGTCATTCTGCGCATGTGTCACATCCGGTCACGTGACATCCGGCACGCAGCGCGGGTTATCGCCGGAAGTGCGTCGGTTATTGCTATAATCAAAGGATTGACCTGTTTGTTGTTGTTGCCTTGGACTAACCCATCAGAATAGTACTTATTACGCTGTAGAGCTACGTATAGGCGTATATAACAGGTCGCTCTGCATCCTACACCTCCATTCCGGCGGAATGACGGAGACCCATGCGTCTCGCATTTTACAGCATGCGGCCCTGGTTAATTCACTCACGGGGTACCGAGCGGTGGTTCGGTCCATGTTTGCAGATGGTGACGACAACGAGGGGCGACGCCAGATCCTGAAAGAGTTCACAGAAGCGGTCCTCGACAGAGTGCACTCGATGGAGAGGTGTGCTATCACTCACTACTATTGGACTATGACAGCCATCCTTGATGCTCGGGCTATGGAGCGCTCATGCCGGAACCAGCGACGGCTGATTGGTCTTGCCATGGTCTGTGCCCTATTGACCCTGGCGCTGCGGCATTGACAGTGGGACCTCACCAATACGAGAGGCAGTCAGAGTGTGCGTCATTCCGTCAACCATGTCACCGAGAGACCTGACTATAAATACGAGAGACAGTCTGCGTGTGTGCCATTCATCCTTCGTCATTGGATCAACCATGTCACCAGTCCTACGAGCCATCCTGCCCCTTACACCCCAGGTGGGGTTACACGTCTATGAAGATAGTCACCATCGTGGAAGATCGGGATGCCTGTGGGTGGGGTTCGGAGTACACATCCACTACGGTTACCCTACACCGTGATGGTTGGACCAAATTCAAACAAGTGTTGTCTGGTGAGCTCGACGGAAACCTCATCCACCTCGAGAACGCCAACTACGTACACCGTGGACCCTTCTTTGCCCGTGTGGGGCGTTACCACGATCCTACGCAAAGCTTCACCCTAGACCCTGACCTGTGGACAGCCTTGGAGAAAGTGGTGCCTATTGTCGACCAGCTGTTTACACCGGACGAGCGGTCATCAGACCAGTTGGGGTGGGCTCCTGCTTGAGCACGCGCTGGCTGAACCCAATGAACAACTAACTGTCTAGTCATGAACCAGACGACGAGGCTATAGACTATCCGGCTGAACTCAGTCAACCAAGACAGCGAACCCGAAACTTGTTATAAATAAACCATACTCTCCGGGTCCATCATCATTTTGTCACCATGAAGCGCTGGGAGAAGGTGTTGGATAACTTATATTACAGTCCCGACAGTCCGGCTGCGTATAGTGCATTGTCGGCTCTCTATCGAGCGGCCAAACCCCAGGGGATACAACGTGCCCAAGTCCGAGATTGGTTAAGAAAACAAGACACCTATACCTTACATCGATCTGTCCGTCGCCATTTTCTACGGAACCGGGTCATCGTGGGAGGAATAGATGCCCAGTGGCAAGCCGATTTGGTCGATATGAGCGCCTTTGCCAAACACAACGATGGGAATCGGTATATCTTGACGTGCATCGATATCCTATCCAAGTATGCGTGGGTGGTACCCATCCGGACGAAAACGGGGGCGAATCTCATAGCGGCGTTCAAAGACATCTTCAAGACCGGGCGCAAACCTTTGTATTTGCAAACCGACGAAGGCACGGAATTCCTCAACAGACCGTTCCAAGCCAAGGTTCAACAGGACATTCAAAGGCCGTATGTATAAATATTTCACCTATAAGAATACAAGGCGGTACATCGATGTTCTCCCGAAACTTGTGAGGGGTTACAATCGAGCCTATCATCGAAGTATAGAGAGCCCCCATTACCGTGACACAACGCAATAAAGCCCAAGTCCGGCGTGTCTTGTACCCCATACAATCGCAACGAGCACCGAAGGAGATGTTCAAGGTCGGGGACCCTGTACGGATCAGTAAAGTCAAGGGCAAGTTCGAGAAAAGTTACTTGCCCAACTGGAGCGATGAGCACTTCCTGATTAAACGGCGCCTACTCCGACAGCGGCGAGTCTATGAACTGGAAGATCTTCAAGGGGAACCGTTGCTAGGCACGTTTTACGAGATGGAATTACAGCCTGTCGTAAAAACACAGCAAGACTACTACACGGTGGAGCAGATTTTGAAAACGGAACGTCGACGTGGCAAACTGTTTCATTTCGTGAAATGGCAAGGCTGGCCCAGTTCCTTCAATTCCTGGGTCGCAGCCAACCAGGTGAAACGACTATAAAGCCAGACACCACTACCGTCATCCTTCATTCCACGTTCGACCATGAACACGGTGCAACCGTCTCTGAACACAGCGTCTCCCAAAACGCGCAAAGTGCAAGTAGGCTTTGTGGTGATATTGCTAACCCTGCTGAGTGTGTTGTACGGAGGTGTGTTTTACGACATAGCCTATGTCAGCACGTTACTTAACCAATTGAGAACACCAGCCATCAGTGAAACCGGTCTACAGAGAGCACCAGTCAACGCCGTATCGAGCCCAGTCATCACCACACTCCGTGTACAAGCCACAACGAGCTCCACACCAAGTATAGAGTCAACACCTACACCAAGTACACCTACTACGTCTGAAAACCCACCAGATTTCATCCCTCACAGTGAACAGACAACGACGACCAACGTTGTACCCACCACCATCATCATCCCTGACAGTGAACAGACAACGACGACCGACGTTGTACCCACCACTCCAGTTCACTCGTACCAAATTTACAAGAGCGGGTTACCACGACAGCGGATACACCTCCAACCATGGACCCCCGTTGGCAGCATCCCTTCACTTGCGTCATCGCAGGACCGACGGGCCCCGGCAAAACGCACTTCGTCAGGAAGCTCCTCGAACACGCCGACAGCATGATCACCCCACCCATTGCGCGA
Source organism: Hanleya hanleyi (assembly GCA_036873755.1). Taxonomy (NCBI): domain Eukaryota; kingdom Metazoa; phylum Mollusca; class Polyplacophora; order Lepidopleurida; family Hanleyidae; genus Hanleya; species Hanleya hanleyi. Next base: position 15,787 of record JAVTVY010046691.1, read on the forward strand.
GTCGTGTGGTGTTACGGAGAATGGCAGGTAGCGTATGCAGCATTGCCCCACATCACGTTCGTGGAAGGCCTACCCAACCTGGCCGATTTGGAACCCGACACCTTGGTGGTTCTGGATGATCTCATGGCGGAGACAGACAGTCGGGTCACCCAACTCTTTACCAAAGGCAGCCATCATCGACGGCTCAGCATCATCTACATTGTGCAGAATCTGTTCAGTAAAAACAAAGAACATCGGAACATCAGCTTAAATGCCCACTACATGGTGGTCTTCAAAAACCCGAGAGATACCACTCAACTGCTGCACCTGGCGAGACAGATGTACCCTGGACGCACTGCGTTTGCGTTGGAAGCCTTTAAAGATGCGACAACCCCTCAGCACGGGTATATGCTCTTCGATCTGAAGCAAGCCAACCCCGATCACCTTCGGCTACGCACCGGCATCTTTCCCGGAGAGACTCACCACGTGTACACGCAAAAATAATGTAAACACACCCACAGTGGCTCCCCAGCTGGGGTGTGTGTGTTTTGATGATGGGGATAATAAAAAGAATGAATACCACATCATGGTTGATTTTTGTCTCTGTTCTCTGAGATAGATAAAAAGGGCAGGGTTGTGGGTTCTGGCATTAGTTGTACATGATGTCTGCGAGAGTACGGAAGCACGCCCCGACGCTCCGTGTATTGAAGACGGCCCCACCCGAGTTGGTTCGAACCATTGTACGCAGTGCGGACCCTGACCTTGTTCGCTGTCTGTGCGAGATCGGGTACAACCTGTTAAAGGCAACGTACCACTGACTCCGGCTCAAAAGACCAAGTTGATCAAGCATAAGACAGGTCTCCGAACCTTAGTCCAGAAGCGAGTTTCTCAAACACAAAAGAAAAAGGTGTTACAGAAAGGTGGATTTCTCGGGGCCATCTTAGCACCGTTGGCCGCTTCCGTGTTGGGTCCAGACTCTTCGGCCGACAATGAACCACACGAAAAAAATGGTCCTCGTCGAACCTCGGTTCCTTCAAAACCTCCAATCACCGTACCGCGTACCTTCTACGGTGAAGACGATAAACACCCTCGATGAAGAAATGCGTCAGATCTTACAACGACCGGGGTTAAGCGACAGTGAGAAAGTACAACAGTACAATGAGACGCTTCAGCGGTACATGACGTTCATGGACCAATACAAAACCCTCTCAACCCCACCACCACCACCACCACCACGTGACACACCGCCGACTTCAGCACCGCTCCAACAGCCGCCATTACCAGGGGTAGCACCCACTGCCCCACAGTGGGTGGAAGACGAAGTGCTGAAGAGTGTACCTGCATCGTTCAAGAAACAAGCTGGCCTCGTATTACAACGGATGAAACAGAATCCTAACATGACTTGGAATGATAAAGGCGAACTCCTGGTACAGAATCAGGTGGTTCCCGGCACCCACATGACGGATTTAGTGAATGACCTGATGCGTCAACGCAGGTCGCACACGGAGCCTCGAGGATGGGAGGTATTCGCTCAAGGCTTGAAAGACATGCATGTACCACAGGAATTGGTGGGGAACCCCCACCGCTGGGCCTTTATGCAGCGAACCCAGCAATCGCCGAGTGGCCCACTACCTTCTTGGGAAGCCGAATGGGAACCGGAGTCACCCCCCAAAACTCCACCACCACAACGGGCACCTTCTTTTCAGACCTTTAAAAAACCATCCTTGATCAAGACACCCCACATCTCCAGAGCCGTGACACGTAGCAAGTCAACGCGATGAACACGACGCCGGACACAACCGCCCAAGGCCTGGAACACCTATTAAAACCAACAGCAGCAGCAGGACAGCTCAGTCGCCATGTTTTACCTGACCCTACCCAGTAACAGTTCGCTGGATGTGTTTCCTGACAACACCGTGGCTAACACACCTCTGTTACGGGTGGTCTCATTAAAAGAGGGTGTATGTGAGACCAAGTCACCCACAGTTTCACCCACATGCTCTACCTGCCCGTACATGACAAACCTGACATCAACAGGCCGGGGGTGGCTTTCCGGTCTTTAGCGGTGCACGCATGCAACGAGGACATGGACTGGGGAACATACTCGGCAGCATCGTCAAAACGTTCCTGCCCTTGGTGACGCGTGGGGTGAAAGCAATCGGCAAACAAGCGGTAGGCAGTGGACTGCAAGTGGCCGGTGATGTCTTGGGGGTACGGCACCCAAAGAAGCCTTGAAACGGCGGGCTAAAGAAGCGGGAGGCGTCTTGGTGGCCAAAGCACAACGCACCGTAGGGAATAAAAGAGCTGCCCCACCGAGACCACGCACCAGTCGACGACCGACCCAGCGACGACGCACATCAAGACCCAGGATATCTTTTCTTAAAACATGTCCTTGATCCACGCCGAATCCTGCCCCTCCACCAACAGTGAATTTGATTTGTGGGCCGTGCCGCCCACACAGACCAGTGCCGAACAAGGATTATGGGTGGAGCATCTCCCGCTCTCCAGCATCAACGAAACAGGGCCCATCGAGTTCACCATCAGTAATGCGGATACGGCCTATGTAGATTTAGCTCATACATACTTGTATGTGAAAGCCAAGGTGGTCAATGGGGAAGGCACCAGAATCACCCAAGCTGCAACGGTGGGCCCGACGAATCTCTGGCTGCACTCGATGTTTCAACAGGTGAATATTTTTCTCAGCGACAAACTCATCAGTGACTCGACCAACACGTACCCCTATCGAGCCTAAATCGAGACACTGTTGTCGTATGGCCGAGAGGCTAAAAAATCTCAGCTGACAGCCGCTTTATTCTACCAGGACACACCCGAGCACATGGACACGGTGGACAATGTGGGATATAACAAACGGAAGGCTTTCACTGCGAACGGTGCCTCGGTGGATCTCATGGGTCGACTACATGCAGACATGTTCATGCAAGACCGGTACCTCTTGAACAAGATCCCCATCAAAATCCGACTGATACGGGTGCCTCCGACCTTCGCCTTGATGGCTACTAACGTAGATGGGCATGCAGCTGACTATAAGATTGTTATCCAAGAGGCAGTCCTGTATGTCCGAAAAGTGAAACCGAATCCAGCCGTTCAATTGGGACACATGAAAGCCTTGGAAACAAAACCAGCCCAGTACCCTATCCGACGTGTACAAACCAAAGTGTTCTCTGTGCCTGCTGGAAATATGGGGGCCAGCAAAGAAAACCTGTTCCTGGGGGGACTACCCAAGCGATTGATCCTGGCCTGTGTGGAAAATACCAGTTTCAGCGGAGCCTACCCAGAGAATCCGTTTGACTTTCAACATTTCGGTATCAATTTTGTGGCCCTGCATGTGGATGGACAACAGGTGCCAGCCACGGCCTTAACACTGAACTTTGGGCGGAGGAATTTCATTCGAGCCTATCAGAGCCTGTTTACAGCCACCGGTCAAATCAACCAGGACGAAGGGAATTTCATCAGTCGGGAGGACTACGGGAACGGATACACGTTGTTCTGTTTCGATCTGACCCCCACCTTAGAGAACGACCATCAGCTGGCCCTGGCCAAGCAAGACAATTTACGGTTGGAAATCCACTTTGCACGAGCCCTCGCGACCACCGTCAATGTGATCTGCTACGCCGAGTTTGACAACATCATTCAAGTGGACAAGGCGCCCAACGTCCTGTGTGACTTTTCCACCTAACATGGATACAGATCAGATAACAACCGTGCTGGAGAATGACCCAGGGACACGTATGGTCTTTCAAGGGGTGTTCGCCCGAGATGTGTTCCCATTAGACCGTATGTATCCTGCTGCTTACGTTCTCAACACGGACCCGATGGATCGGCCCGGTGAACATTGGGTGACCGTGTACTTGACAGAACAGCAGGGCGAATACTTTGACCCGTACGGCCTGCCACCCTTCCATCCCGATTTAACAGACTTCATGGATCAAGGCACAGAGACGTGGTGTTGGAACAGTCAAACGTTGCAAAGCCTGACCAGTAGCGTGTGTGGACAATATTGCTTGTTTTACCTGTACCATCGATGCCGGGGAAGACCCTTATCTACCATCGTACAGATGTTTGACGAGTACCCGAAGGCCGAGGACCGCGATGTACTCGTATATGACTGGGCCGCCCATCGTTTCAATGTACAAGCTTCGTTCTGGGCTTAAGTTCTTTCAATGTACACACGCCCGCTGTTCTGGGCTTAAGTTTACAAGCCCCCTGTTCTGGGCTTCAGTTCTTTCAATGTACAAGCCCCACTGTTCTGGGCTTCAGTTTTCACGTGGTTGTTCTCACGTTGTTGTTGTTACTGAATAAAAAACAAAATGAGATCTCACCAAAATACACGGTCTTGTGTGTTTTCTATATGAGCAAATGCATGAAACTGGCTTTGAACACCGTATTAGCCAAGCAGTGGCCTAGAATGGAGCCAAAGGTAACCCATCCATGTCCAGAAAACATTACCCGGGTGTACAAGAACCCGGATGTAGGCGCGGACGTAGGCGAAAGCATCTCAGTACCCGGATGTAGGCGTAGACGTGAGCGAAATCCTAGTCCCCGTCCATTGGTTCTTTTATCGATCGCTCATTGGCTCTTTTTCTCGACCGCTGATTGGTCCAAATGGAACTGCCCATCCTTCCCAGGTTAATTTACAATCCCCTTTGGGGTTCAAGCTCTG
>JAVTVY010046692.1:0-20576 GCA_036873755.1 Hanleya hanleyi
TAACAATGCCCTAATGCATGTTCATGCCAAAAATCAAGGTCACGGTTCTCCTTATTTTGCCGACGAAAGGATTCGGATGGACTCACTCATGCACTTACTGACTGACTGAATACTGGACAATTTGCAGATGGTAGCCTACTTCGTAGGAATATAGCCAATCAAGATAGGAGCTTGCCAACACCGTGCAGCGATGATTTTCTTTTATGTCTGCCCATGTGATTTCCAAATATAGCAAGTGGTGGTTGTATCAATGTTAATTTCTTTAAAATAGCCAATCATATTTAAATTTTAAAGCGGTCATACATTGCACTTCCCCTGACATCGACCACTGAATATACATAGAGCTATGACATCACCAAACCTGTATTCTTATCAGACAATATGTAGCCAAGGCAACACGTGTAGTGTTTGACTTGGATATGTGAAGATGAACATGTTCATGTAACAATTGTGTGTATTTCACAAAATTTTGTCCTACTTTTTGTTTGAAAACCTGTTTCAGAACTCCTAACTATTGACCTTTCACATCGTTGGTGGAAATAGGGTGGGTACAGTTGACAAATTATCGACATCAAGAATAATTTCTGGGGAACATGATTGACATTTGTTTTTTAGCTCTCGTGACCTGGTTTTAATAAAACTTTTATTGTGAAATATTCTACTGCTTTCAAGCTTCTCAGAAGGGCCGAAGTGCATCAATCACACCTAAAATTCCAAAAATTTGCAGGTACCCCCATCTCTGATGGAGGGAACGAGCGGTCTAACCCCCCCCCCCCATAATATTGAAGTCCACCATACTGATGTCCCTCTGCTACTCCTACAGCTTATGATACTCTCGAACATGATAAAGCTCAGTGGTTATGCTGTAATATAAATAGACCTGAATACATTTTGACAGATGTCCAGTTGCAGTGGTGTAACTTAACTTTCTTAGGGGGCAAGTAAAAATGTCAATCTGGTTGCCCTGAATGGTTAACTTGCCCTGAAGTTTCAGGTGTCAGTCGAGATGCTCATAAATATAAAATAATAAATCTCAGGATAATTTTTATCGAGCCTGTAGCTTTAGCTGCGGAAAGCTCGATATAGGTGCCACAATGATGTCCGTCTGTCTATCAGTCTACATGTATCTGTCTGTCTGTCTGTCTATCTGCAGGACCAAGTTAAAGTTTGATCCTAAGGCCTGCCCGACCGCCGAACCCTCATATTTGAGATGCTTACATCAGGCTACACATATTGAACCCATCCACCACCCTCAGGGAGCATGTCCCCACCCCTGGGACCCCAGGACCAAGTAAACGTTAAAGTTTTAGACTTAGATTTTCTTGTCCACAGCTTCTCAGCCTCACCTATGTCTCCTAAACTAAGGCCAGCCCGACCTCCCGAACTTTAATATATTCCAAATGCTTACATCTGGCTACACTTACTGAACCCATCCACTGCCCTCGTGGAGCATGTCCCCATCCCTGGGGCACAGAGCCCCACCCTATATCTCCTAAACTAAGCCTTTACCAAAGCCATACTCTCATATAGTTTGGGAGCTCAGATTATCCTGTACACTTATTCAACCCATCCACTAACCCCGGGAGCATGTCCCCACCCCTGGCTCCGATCCCCACCCTATATCTTCTAAACTAAGCTTCGCCTGACCCCATACCATCATATTTTCCCGCAGCTTACATGATCCTACATTTATTCAACCCATGCGCTACCCATGGAAGCATGTCCCACCCTCGGGGCACCATGTGCCACCATCCATCTCCTAAACTAAGCTTCGCCAGACCCCATATGCTCATATTATCCTGAAGCTTACATCATGCTACACTTATTCAATCATATTTTAATTTCGAATTTGATATCTCTTATATGTGATACTAACCTATTATTAGGTATGAGATGCAGTGTACATTGTATATACAGGCAAACATATCAAATCACCTAGAGTTTCCTTTATAGTACATGTATTTACTAATAGTTTGATGACATTATTTTATTTCAGAAGTACAACATCAAAATAACTGGCAGGGGAATCCCGCAGTACCGAACCCCTGTTAGTTCATAATTATGTGTCGCCTTAAATGAAGGACATCATTTCCTTCAATTTTGCTATCAAATTCTAGTTTACCCTAAAGCTTTTGTTCGAACCATATTTCTGTCCACACATTTAACTTACTATATTAATTAAAACTTTAAAGTTTAAAGTTTTAATCAGTTTGTGATCTCTCAGTCTTTACCAGTGCACATGATTATGTAGCATATACAGTATGATTGGACACAGTTGCCATTATATTCTTTTATTTGCATACAAATGTGAGGGTTTATCAAGTTGAGTCCTGGTGTCTCATCGCACACTGGAAATGATAGCTTTACTCCAACTATTGCGTAATCTTTATTTGAAGCTATAATATAGTTCCTCCTTCAATCCAACCTCAACATCACTGACATAGAAATCATATTTTTTAATAACTGTATTGTTATTTTGAATGATGTGCATTGCCAATGATGTACAACTTCAAATGATGTGCCACGTACCCTGAAGGGCTCGATCTTTTTGCGAAGCTGCATGTATTAGATTGTTCCTTCTTAATTTGACACCTTATCAGCTATTTTATTCCTTGTGGGTAGCCTGGATTAAAAGATGAAAAAAAAAAAACTTTAATAAAGCTAATCACCTAAGTTTAAATGTTTTGTACTGTTGTTTGTCTTCCACAAAGTCATTCTGGTACTCGAATTGTCAACAGGTCAGGGAAAAGGACTAACTGGGATATATATCTCAATTGGGATAAAAGATCCCAATTTGGATATTTTTTTATACTTCCATATTTTCAAGCTGGCAAATTTTGCTAGTTATTCTGTTCGTATAAGTTTACTATGGTGAGTGATGGGAAGTATACTGCAGCAACAAGACAAAAAAATAAATGCACATAATTTAAATATTAGAGAGAATAATGTCGGCGAGAAAAAGTCAGCAAAATTATACAGTAGCATTGGCAGTTCTATGAAGTAAATTCTATCTTGATTATAGTTTACATGCTGATATTCGCCATTGCCGTTCAGTATGAAAATTGGTCAAAATATCCCAATTATGATATATTTTCAATATCCTAACTTGGATTTAATATCCTAATTGGAATATTTTTCCGACCCCAGTTAGTCATTTGCTCTAACCTGGTCAATTGTCCAGACTATACATGCTATATTTTCTGTTTTCTATAGGAACTGCAGCCATAAATAAATGCATGGGTCTTCAATTCTGCTTCAGTTGGGTTTGCTTTAACCTTGCTGTATCCTGATGAGAGATATATGCCTGGGATATACTAGCCAAGATTCATAGCGTCTTTCTTCCCTCAACGCTATGCCGACGACAAATACATTTCCCTGTTGGTAACTCGAACATCTCCATCGCGCACTTATTATTACCTTTGCGCCCTACTGGACATTCATTAAATTGAGAAAATGGCCCGCGATGAATAAAAATACCATTATCGATGAAAGATTGTGATCATCATCCCCTGTATACACGCGGTCTATTATGACGGAAATGCCCATCTTCTTTGACCCTCGATTTCAGGTGATGTTGAGGCTCCATAGAGATAATTTTAACGTCTGTAATTATATGACCGACGAAGGACCATTTACATTGTAGTCTGCCATTTCAGTATTTTTATTCATCGCGGCCCATTTTCTCAAGTTAATGAATGTCCAATACGGCGCAATGGTAATAATAAGTGCGCGATGGAGATGTTCGAGTTACCAACAGGGAAATGTATTTGTCGTCGGCATAGCGTTGAGGGAAAGAAGACGCTATGAAGTTAGCTAGGGATATACGTAAGATATATTTCCGAAATTATCCGAAACAACTGCTCTGAGGTACATGTTAGTACATATAGTGATGTTATAATAACTTCTATACTCAGGGTATAGGGTCAGAACACCCCGAGAAAGTGGGTGTGTATATGAACATCTCTACACAATTTGGCAACAATGGCAACGATTTGGTGTAAGACTCACGAAATATAATTGACAAAGGATCTGCTGCAAGTTGTATTGTCAGTCTTTTCTCCAGGATATTACCTTATCAATGTGAGGTCTTACACAGGTTGGACACAAATGCACTTCGAGCTAATTTAGTCCGTTTGGGCTTATTTAGACCGATTTAGCTAAAAATCAGACACTTTATCACGCATTGGTTAGGAGATGTCCAATTTCCGCTACAAAGCGCATCACCTCACTGTCACTGCGCCAAGGTCAATACATAAGATGTTCATCAGCGAAACAATCACCCTTGTTCATCATTGCGTTCTTCTGATATCACATATTAAAATATGCTAATCCTGCACATCCAACATCATTATCTCACTTCATGTCTTCTTCTCGTCTCTGTACATCTTTCCATGCGTCTTCCAAAGTAATAAAAATGGACGTCTAACTCTCGATCAAACTCGCACAATGTCACGTGAGCGTGATATTTCCGAATATGGATTTATAATTTCTCGGCATGTATGGTGGGTCTCGCTGAACATATATATCAAACTTTAAGGCGTGGAGGTAAAAATGGAGAAGAAATAAAATATAGCATTTCTGAGGATTGTAGGACATTTTTCAGCTTTCACTTTTGCTTTATCTTCAAGTTCTGGTGGTTTCCTGTGATTTCTGGCACCTTCAGTAATTGGCCTAGCTTAAGTTTGATATATATGTTCAGTGAGACCCACCATACATGCCGAGAAATTATAAATCCATATTCGGAAATATCACGCTCACATGACATTGTGCGAGTTTGATCGAGAGTTAGACGTCCATTTTTATTACTTTGGAAGACGCATGGAAAGATGTACAGAGACGAGAAGAAGACATGAAGTGAGATAATGATGTTGGATGTGCAGGATTAGCATATTTTAATATGTGATATCAGAAGAACGCAATGATGAACAAGGGTGATTGTTTCGCTGATGAACATCTTATGTATTGACCTTGGCGCAGTGACAGTGAGGTGATGCGCTTTGTAGCGGAAATTGGACATCTCCTAACCAATGCGTGATAAAGTGTCTGATTTTTAGCTAAATCGGTCTAAATAAGCCCAAACGGACTAAATTAGCTCGAAGTGCATTTGTGTCCAACCTGTTACACCAAAGCCTTGCCCAAACAATGTCATTTGTTGTTGTTGTTGTTGTTGGCCATCACGCTCCTGTGCCCATGGAAATTCTGCTTTCCAAAATACTCTGCAGCATTTGCTGCTGTCATATTGTTTATTCTTCTCTGCGGATGTAGACGGTTTCGTGGCCGCAGAAGAGGGAGACGATTTTTTCGTCTTTCGCCGTGTAACAATTTTCCTGACAGCGACTGTGTTGCTTGGCCAACGAAAAAGAGAACGGACATATTCTCCACTATTCGGAGTTGCAGTGACAGAGCTTGATAATGTTTCAGCAAGCGGTAAAATACACCAGCTGTGGAGAATGTTGGCTGAAGTGGACAGTATGGTATTAGAATCATTTGCATGCACTTCGCCCTCCATCAGTCTTACCGCATATACGATGACCCAGATGGTTACAGGTTGTATTAGAATTTGCGTCCGGTTTGAGACACAAGCATGGCATGTTCATTGGGAATAAATACTCTGATCATGAACGTAATTGTATGCGACTACAACACAAATAACAGTAAGCCGTTCTCCAATTTTTCCTTGCCGGAGCCACAGAGACCAGGCACAGTTGCCTGGCCTGTGCCGTGGGATGTTGGATCATGGTCTTTGTCTACAAATAAATTTTTTCAATAAATTATGAAAATTAATAAATATCTATATATATATTTTTTTAAATCGATTTTTTTTTCTTTTTTTCTTAGTGTATTTCTTTTCCATCTTTTGACTCAATTAAAGTTATCACCATATTATGTCAAGCCGAGTTACCACAGTTTTTAATTATCAACCCTATAGCCGTCCTCTATGACATAGAAGAAAAGAGAGTTGGGAATAGAGCCACTCAACACGGTCGTTTCAAACCATTCTAAAAAAAAAGCCTATCTTTCCAAACGCCATCCGTTTATTACTTCCCAAGTGCATGGACCAAGCTTCGGAAGATCGTCGCTTTAAATATCTAAATCTTACATTGAGGAGAGAAATTCATTCTCCCCGGCCAAAAACACTTATTTCAGAATTTTATATGCCAGGCTATACAATATGACCAGCGACGATTGGTCGAAATTAACCTCAAAAGTCATCTCCCGCCCACTGGATTATCTGCCCCTGACATACGACCGATGCTTTCTGCCTTCTCCGCAAACCCGTTGTTTTACAACTCCAGCCAACCAGGACGGGAGAGTCGACCAATGAAATTCCAGACTGGTTATAGGGCTAAAAATAGCGAGCAAAACAATAGCCAAGTTGACATGGCTTCGTTTGTTCCTACACTCAGCCATGAGTCCTCTTCATGGACTTACATACGAGTACACTCTGGGATCACCTGGCTCCGGGGGATCCTCCATGCCCCCAGTTCCCAAATGTAAATTTCCCTCTACACCACCCAACCTGATGTTATCAACACAGGACGAGGTTAGCGATAAAAGGGGGAGAACTTGTGTCAGAGAGCGTTAGTCTGACAGAATTTACCTTCAAAAAGACGAGATAAAGGGGAGGGAAATCTATTTCCATACATTCACTGAAGGGAGGAGAGAAAGATTTACCTCGCAACACCACGACAGTATCCAATCTACATTTATAAACATGCGATAAAGGGGAGAAAACTCATTGCAAGACAGTGCGAGAGTCCGACAGATAATTATACGAGACGGGATAAAGGGGAGAGAAATCTATCTCAAAATATTCGCCGAGACGGGGATAGAGGGATGAGAAATCTACCACGATCTGTTCGGTGAAGAGATGGATAGAGGAGAGAAAATCTTACCTCACGACAGCACGACAGTGCGACAGTCTACATTATACATTACTAAAGATGTAATAAAGGGGAGAGAAATCTACCGCAAACTATTCAGCGAGACGGGGATAAAGGGGAGAGAAATCTATTTCCATACATTCAGCATGACAGTCTTCAGGCTCACTTACTAAAGACGGAATAAAGGCAGGGAGAGAAATCTACATCAATATTCCCTGCGAGACCGCAAAAAGGGGAGAGAAATCTACCTCAACATATTCAGCGAATTTATAGATGAGAGAAAACCTTACCTCACGACAGGACGACAGTGTGACAGTCTCCAAGCTACCTTACTAAAGACGGAATTAAGGGGGAGAGAAATCGGATTCAATATATTCTGTGAGAGGCGATAAGGGGAGAGAATTCTACCAAGATCTATTCGGTGAAGGGATGGATAGTGGAGAGAAAAACTTACCTCACGACAGGACGACAGTGCGACAGTCTCCAAGCTCACGTACTGAAGGGGGAATAAAGGGGAGAGAAATCTACCTCAATATTTCCTGCGAGATGGTAAAAAGGGGAGACAATACCTCAACATATTTGGCATATAGAGGAGAGAAAACCTTACCTCACGACAGGACGACAGTGCGAGTCTCCAAGCTCACCTACTGAAGACGGAATAAAGGCAGGGAGAGAAATCTACATCAATATTTCCTGCAAGACCGCAAGAAGGGGAGAGAAATCTACCTCAACATATTCAGCGAATGTATAGATGAGAGAAAACCTTACCTCACGACAGGACGACAGTGCGACAGTCTCCAAGCTACCTTACTAAAGACGGAATTAAGGGGGAGAGAAATCTGAATCAATATATTCTGTGAGAGGCGATAAAGGGGGGAGAATTCTACCAAGATCTGCTCGGTGAAGGGATGGATAGTGGAGAGAAAAACTTACCTCACGACAGGACGACAGTGCGACAGTCTCCAAGCTCACCTACTGAAGACGGAATGAAGGCAGGGAGAGAAATCTACATAAATATTTCCTGCAAGACCGCAAGAAGGGGAGAGAAATCTACCTCAACATATTCAGCGAAAGTATAGATGAGAGAAAACCTTACCTCACGACAGGACGACAGTGCGACAGTCTCCAAGCTACCTTACTAAAGACGGAATTAAGGGGGAGAGAAATCTGAATCAATATATTCTGTGAGAGGCGATAAAGGGGAGAGAATTCTACCAATATCTATTCGGTGAAGGGGTGAGTGAGTAGGATTTAACGTCGTTTTCAACATTGTTTCAGTCATATCACGACGGTGCCTACATGTGCCAGAACACGAGAGTGTCCACAGTTCCTATTATTCTGGACACTGATCAGCCCAGTCCGTATAGCACCTGGTCACCCATCGGTGAAGGGATGGATAGTGGAGAGAAAAACTTACCTCACGACAGGACGACAGTGCGACAGTCTCCAAGCTCAATATTTCCTGCGAGATGGTAAAAAGGGGAGACAATACCTCAACATATTCGGCATATAGAGGAGAGAAAACCTTACCTCACGACAGGACGACAGTCTCCAAGCTCACCTACTGAAGACGGAATAAAGGCAGGGAGAGAAATCTACATCAATATTTCCTGCGAGACGGCAAAAAGGGGAGAGAAATCAAAGATCAAAGATCTTATGTTAAAGCCAATATGTGGCATAACCATTTTGACTACATTGGATGCCTGACCTGCAATCTTAAATCCTCCATAGTTTACGCAACTCTCTTGGGCCTTCAAAGTACTTGTATGAACAGTAACATTATTATAATTATTTTACTACTTCTCATTATGTGTGGTGATATCGAGCTCAATCCCGGTCCTGATATTTGTATTCAAACTAACGGACTCAGAATCCTCCATCTAAATACACGTAGTATAAGAAATAAGATGTCGTATATAGAAGACATTGCCGAAGATTTTGACATTATGTGCTTCACCGAAACTAACTTAGATAACTCGGTAGACGAAACAATTCTCATCCTAGATGGGTTCAACGAACCTTTTAGAAAAGATAGGGATCCATTAATACTGAATGCATGGGGTGGAATCCTGGTCTATACTTCAACGCAACTTAAATGTAGTCGTGAACCAGATCTAGAAATAAACTATATGGAAACAATTTGGATAAATATCGAGCTTAAAGGTAAGAATCTATTACTTAATGTATCCTATATTCCCCCTAAAAGTCCAGCTCAAACATATGAATATCTTGAAAATATGATAGAAAATGCGCTTGATGTTCAATCTAATGTTATAATATGCGGTGATCTCAATGATGATCTTCTGTACGACAATTCGCGCTATCTTAGTCAAATCTTCAGTCGCCTCAATATCAATAATATAATAAACGAGCCAACCAGAGTAACAGCCAACTCAGTCACGTTGTTAGATCCCGTTATCATTACAGATACCATCAATGTTCAAGACTGTGGAGTTATTCGAGTTGATAGAGAGATCAGTGACCACAGAGCCACTTATATTGAGGTATCGGTGAAGCATAATTTAAAACATGCATACACTAGACAAGTTTGGATTTATAAAGCAGCTAACTTTGACACTTTTAATTCCCTAATAGCTAACTTTGACTGGGCATCATTCCTAGAAAACTCTACAGATGTTGACGAAGCTGCAGAAAAATTTACAGAACAGTTTCTTGATATTGCAAAAAAAATGTATTCCATTAAAAACCGTAACAATTAGGCCAAAAGACAAACCCTGGTATGACTCGGACTTACGAAAAGCTATGAGAAGGAGAGATAGACTTAAAAAACATGCGAAGACAACCGATAGACCTTCAGATTGGAACAAGTACAAATCAAGTAGGAACCAAGTAAATAATATGAAAAAATTTGCCAAAACTAATTATTACAATAACATCGAAAATAATCTAGAAACATCCAAAGCAAATGACCCCAAATTCTATTGGAAAACATTAAAAACATTTATTAGTGACAAACAGAGCTCAAGTGAAATACCCCCGCTAACCACTACAAACCATAATGGAGTTGAATCTACTTGTTTTAGTGACATAGAAAAGGCCAATTTGTTAAATAATTTTTTCTCCTCAATCTCCACTATTGACGACTCGGCGACGGTTTTACCCCCATTCGAATCCAAATGCGACGGTGTATTCGACAACATTTCCATTGGTGAGGATGAAGTCTGTGACATCATTAATAACCTCGATACCAGAAAAGCTGTAGGCCCAGACAAGATAAGTCATAGAATGCTTAAAGGTTGTGTTCGGACCATTTCCAGACCATTATGCAAATTGTTTAATATGTCGTTGGCCAGCTATACGTTTCCGAAGTGTTGGAAAAATTCTCACATATTACCCATATTCAAAAAACAAGATCCACACCTTCCTTCTAATTATAGACCAATATCACTCCTTAGCTGTGTTTCGAAAATAATGGAAAGAATTATATTCAAGCATATATATAACCACTTCAATTCATATAAATTATTTTACAAATTTCAAGCCGGTTTTTTGCCAGGTCATTCTACAGTTTACCAGTTAATTGAACTTTACGACAGCTTATGCAAAGCTCTTGACGAAGGAACCAACTCGTGCATTGTTTTCTGTGATATATCGAAAGCATTCGATACTGTGTGGCATAAGGGTCTACTGTTTAAACTTGAGCAATATGGGATTGCAGGCGCTTTGTTAAACTGGATCAACAGTTATCTAGAGGAAAGATCTTCAAAAGTAGTTGTTGGCAATGCAACATCAAAATCACAATATATAAACGCAGGAGTTCCTCAAGGTTCTGTACTCGGACCGCTGTTATTTTTAATATATATTAATGACATAGCCGATGAACTTATAAGCATTACTCGATTATTTGCTGATGATTCTTGTCTTCAATTTTCGTCCACCAACTTATATGATATCGAACTAGTGATGAATCGGGACTTATTGACTCTACTGGACTGGTCGAAGCAATGGCTCCTCAACTTCAACGCACTAAAAACAATCATCCTGTTGTTCTCCAATAAAAAATTACTTAAAGATCCTGCAATTTACTTTGATAATTGTCTTCTTCAGCTCTCGCAACGACATCGACATTTAGGAGTTATACTTCAGCATGACTGTAAGTGGAATAATCACATTACCCTTATAATTAATACTGCTTCTAAACGAATTGGAATTATGAGACGACTTAAATTCAAACTTAGCAGACAAGCGCTGTCTCAGATATATTTGTCTTTTGTCAGACCAATTATAGAATATGGTTCAGTTGTGTGGGATGGATGCACACAGGAAGAGGCTGATCAGCTAGAAAAACTTCAACTTGCTGCTGCAAGAATCGTCACTGGTCTTCCTGCTTATGCGAAGATTGAAACCTTATTAATAGAAACTGGGTGGGGGACTCTGGCTAGTAGACGCCGAAATGCCAAACTAAAACTAATGTACCAAATACATAATGGGGAGAGCCCAGAATATATAAACGATATAATAACTCCATTAGTAGGCCAAACTACCCCATATAATCTTAGGAACACTTCAAATTATGTAACTCCCAGAACACGCTTGAACACTCTAAAAAAAATCATTCATCCCTTCTGGAATTCAAGAGTGGAATAAACTCACCCATAATATACGAAACAAACCATCCGTGTCTGCTTTTCAACGCGCATTATCAAATAAAATTAGCCCACCAGAGTATAATCTTCATGGTTCGCGAAAACTTAACATTGTACTTACCCAACTAAGACACCAATGCAGTCAATTGAATTCGGATCTAGTTAAGCGAAATTTATCTTTTACGTCGTTCTGTAGATGTGGAGAACCAAGAGAGGATGCCAATCATTATTTCTTACATTGTCCGTTATATAATATTCCAAGAACAGTATTGCATAACGAGCTGCCTTCAAATTTTACACTTCATGATATACTGTTTGGAAATGAATCGTTTGCAAAAGAAGTCAATGTTGGTATGTGCAAGTCTGTCCTAAAATTTATTCACGACAGCAAGAGATTTTAGCTTGTGTCTACTAGTAGGCCTTCTCAACTGTGAGACCCAGGTAGTAGAATTAACATATTGTATCCACTATTATTTCTATTTTGACCACACACTACAGCTTAATAGACCTTTTATATTATATTTAGTTAAAACTTTGCCACAGAAATTCAGTTTAACCAAATCATATGCACATCACGTGTATGCTTAATTAAGTATTCTTGATCTTAATTGTTTGTGTTGGAAAATACTGTATATATATACCTCTGTAGGGAGAAGGGAGAATAAGTTGCAAGAACTTGTCCCTAATCCCATGTACATTATCGTACAATAAATAAGTTTAAAACAAAACAAATCTACCTCAAAATATTCGGGGAATGTATAGAGGAGAGAAAACCTCACCTCACGACAGGACGACAGTGCGACAGTCCCCAAGCTACCTTTAATAAAGACGGAATTAAGGGGGAGAGAAATCTGAATCAATATATTCTGTGAGAGGCGATAAAGGGGGGAGAATTCTACCAAGATCTACTCGGTGAAGGGATGGATAGTGGAGAGAAAAACTTACCTCACGACAGGACGACAGTGCGACAGGCTCCAATTAAGCTCACCTACTGAAGACGGAATAAGGGCAGGGAGAGAAATCTACATCAATATTTCCTGCGAGACCGCAAAAAGGGGAGAGAAATCTACCTCAACATATTCGGTGAATGTATAAGAGGAGAGAAAACCTTACCTCACGACAGGACGACAGTGCGACAGTCTCCAAACTACCTTACTAAAGACTGAATTAAGGGCGAGAGAAATCTGAATCAATATATTCTGTGAGAGGCGATAAAGGGGAGAGAATTCTAGCTACCAAGATCTATTCGGTGAAGGGATGGATAGTGGAGAGAAAGACTTACCTCACGACAGCATGACAGTCTTCAGGCTCACTTACTAAAGACGGAATAAAGGCAGGGAGAGAAATCTACATGTACATCAATATTTCCTGCGAGATCGCAAAAAGGGGAGAGAAATCTACCTCAACATATTCAGCGAATGTATAGAGGAGAGAAAACCTTACCTCATGACAGGACGACAGTGCGACAGTCTCCAAGCTAGCTAAATAATATATAGCCCTCAAGAGTATGAGGGCTATAGGTCGGCCCCAGTCACCTCCAGCGAGGGTTTTAGATAATTTTATTACGAATCACCCACCTCTGAAACTGCCGTACATCTAATCTCTATCCCCTCCTGCCCACTATTTTAAAATCTTGAGCACTATTGTGAAATAGTAACGAATATATCGCCGTCTGAATTTTCCAGTCGAATTCCACTTTAAACGCGCCATGTTAACCATATACAGTGACGTCACCAACATGGCGGCACAGAGAGTCGAAGTTCACGACTGGAAAATTCAGACGGCGATATATGCGTCACTATTTCACAATAGTGCTCAAGATTTTAAAATAGTGGGCAGGAGGGGATAGAGATTAGATGTACGGCAGTTTCAGAGATGGGTGATTCGTAATAAAATTATCTAAAACCCTCGCTGGAGGTGACTGGGGCCGACCTATAGCCCTCATACTCTTGAGGGCTATATATTATTTAGCTATCTCCAAGCTACCTTACTAAAGATGGAATTAAGGGGGAGAGAAATCTGAATCAATATATTCTGTGAGAGGCGATAAAGGGGAGAGAATTCTACCTCAATATCTTCTGTGAAGGGATGGATAGAGGAGAGAAAGACTTACCTCACGACAGCATGACAGTGCGACAGTTTCCAAGCCCCTGTACTAAAGACGGATCAAAGGGGAGAGAAATCTACCTCAATATTTCCTGCGAGACGGCAAAAAAGGGAAGAGAAATCTACCTCAACAGATTCGGCGAATGTATAGAGGAGAGAAAACCTTACCTCCCGACAGGGCGACAGTCCCCAAGCTACCTTTAATAAAGACGGAATTAAGGGGGAGAGAAATCTGAATCAATATATTCTGTGAGAGGCGATAAAGGGGGGAGAATTATACCAAGATCTACTCGGTGAAGGGATGGATAGTGGAGAGAAAAACTTACCTCACGACAGGATGACAGTGCGACAGTCTCCAAGCTCACCTACTGAAGACGGAATAAAGGCAGGGAGAGAAATCTACATCAATATTTGCTGCAAGACCGCAAAAAGGGGAGATAAATCTACCTCAACATATTCGGCGAATGTATAGAGGAGAGAAAACCTTACCTCACGACAGCACGACAGTGCGACAGTATACATTATACCTTACTAAAGATGGAATAAAGGGGAGACAAATCTATCTCAAAATATTCTACGAGACGGGGATAAAGTGGAGAGAAATCTACCACGATCTGTTCGGTGAAGAGATGGATAGAGGAGAGAAAGTCTTAACTGACAACTCTTTTCCTTCAAAAAGACGAGATAAAGGAGATCGTGGGAAATCTATTTCAATACATTCAATGAAGGGAGGAGAGAAAGATTTACCTCGCGACACTACGACAGTGCGACAGTATGCAATCTACATGCGATAAAGGGGAGAAAACTCATTGCCAGACAGTTCGAGAGTTCGACAGATCATTCTACGAGACGAGGATAAAGATGAGAGAAATCTATCTCAAAATATTCGCCGAGACGGGGATAAAGGGGAGAGAAATCTACCACGATCTGTTCGGTGAAGAGATGGATAGAGGAGAGAAAATCTTACCTGACGACAGCACGAGAGTGCGACAGTCTACATTATACCTTACTAAAGATGTAATAAAGGGGAGAGAAATCTACCTCAAACTATTCAGCGAGACGGGGATAAAGGGGAGAGAAATCTACCACGATCTGTTCGGTGAAGCGATGGATAGAGGAGAGAAAGTCTTAACTGACGACAGTCTCCAATTTACCTTCAAAAAGACGAGATAAAGGGGAGGGAAGCGACACTATATCCAATCTACATTTATCAACATGCGATAAAGGGGAGAAAACTCATTGCAAGACAGTGCGAGAGTCCGACAGATCATTCTACGAGACGGGGATAAAGGGGAGAGAAATCTACTATGAACGGTTCGGTGAAGAGATGATTAGAGAGAAAACCTTACCTCACGACAGCACGGCAGTGCGACAGTATACATTATGCCTTACTAAAGATGGAATAAAGGGGAGAGAAATCTACCTCAAACTATTCGGCGAGACGTGGATAAAGGGGAGAGAATTCTACCACGATCTGTTCAGTGAAGAGATGGATAGGAGAGAAAATCTTAACTCACGACAGCACGACAGTGCGACAGTCTCCAATTTACCTTCAAAAAGACTTACCTCGCGACACTACAACAGTATTCAATCTACATTTATCAACATGCGATAAAGGGGAGAAAACTCATTGCAAGACAGTGCTAGAGTCCGACAGATCATTCTACGAGATGGGGATAAAGGGGAGAGAATTCTACCATGATCTGTTCGGTGAAGAGATGAATAGAGAGAAAACCTTACCTCACGACAGCACGACAGTGCGACAGTATACATTATGCCTTACTAAAGATGGAATAAAGGGGAGAGAAATCTACCTCAAACTATTCGGCGAGACGGGGATAAAGGGGAGAGAAATCTACCACGATCTGTTCCGTGAAGAGATGGATAGAGAGAAAATCTTACCTCACGACAGTGCGACAGTCTACATTATACCTTACTAAAGATGTGATAAAGGGGAGACAAATCTACCTCAAACTATTCGGCAAGACAGGGATAAAGGGGAGAGAAATCTACCACGATCTGTTCGGTGAAGCGATGGATAGAGGAGAGAAAGTCTTAACTCACGACAGCACGACAGTGTCCAATTTACCTTCAAAAAGACGAGATAAAGGGGAGGGAAATCTATTTCAATACATTCAGTGAAGGGAGGAGAGAAAGATTTACCTTGCGACACTACGACAGTGCGACAGTATTCAATCTACAGCTATCAACATGCGATAAAGGGGAGAAAACTCATTGCAAGACAGTGCGAGAGTCCGACAGATCATTCTACGAGACGGGGATAAAGGGGAGAGAAATATACCATGATCTGTTCGGTGAAGAGATGAATAGAGAGAA
The DNA here is from genome assembly GCA_036873755.1 of Hanleya hanleyi. Classification (NCBI taxonomy): domain Eukaryota; kingdom Metazoa; phylum Mollusca; class Polyplacophora; order Lepidopleurida; family Hanleyidae; genus Hanleya; species Hanleya hanleyi. Next base: position 15,935 of record JAVTVY010046692.1, read on the forward strand.
AACCTTACCTCACGACAGCAGGACAGTGCGACAGTATACATTATACCTTACTAAAGATGGAATAAAGGGGAGAGAAATCTGTCTCAAAATATTCTACGAGACGGGGATAAAGGGGAGAGAAATCTACCATGATCTGTTCGGTGAAGAGATGAATGGAGAGAAACCTTACCTCACGACAGTCTACATTATACCTTACTAAAGATGTAATAAAGGGAGAGAAATCTAGCTCAAACTATTCGTCAAGATGGGGATAACATGCGATAAAGGAGAGAAAAATCATTGCAAGACAGTGCGAGAGTCCGAAAGATTGAAGTCTTCCTAAAGAATGAAGGGGACAAAAATGTACCTCGATATCTTCTGTGAGACGGGATAAAGGGGAGAGAAATCTACCATGATCTATACTGTGAACGGATAGCGTGGAGAAAATTTTCGAACTCGACTGTACGAATTTCCCCCCAAACTCCATATTAATTTCTGGTTCAGAACCTATTCAAGATTAACTAAAATCAGGAAATGCTGGTAGAGTGATTGCATCCACTCTCTGACTCTATAGTATTTCTTGGTTAAATAAATTTTAAACAATGAACAAAGAAATGCAGATACATGTAGAGTCTTTGTAATTTATTCTCACAAAAAAACTACAGCCTTAGGCACTGAAACGGGACTATTTAAATGTAAAATAGGCTGTTGGAATAATTCCACCAACTCTTTGATGTTCCATCTCATGGCGAAGAGCCATACTTGTAGTCTCACACATTCCTCTCAACAAGGATCTCTAATGCATTAGTGTAATTGTACACATAAATATATTTTTAAAAAAAACGCTTGGACAGACATTTATTATGAAACTGACCTGATGAAATGATGAAATAATGTCTTCACTGCATGTTACCAATATTTGTAAAAAAATTCAGATAATTTTCAGATAATCGAAAGCATATCCTTCAGCAGTAAATAACAATACGAAGCTGCGCATCTGAAAACCCCTCGGCACTGGGTACATTCATAATGTATTCAATTTGAACCAAGATGTCAGGAACACCAAGCAGTCAAGTCACAAATATACAGATTATCAAAAATTTTGCAATTACATGTAGGAATGACCCCCAAGGTTTCCGTCCAATCAGAGAAACCGGTTTTCATTACATAAGTTTCTTGATGCATCAATGATGTATACCAAATTTTACATCGAGCATTTAAATGGTATCAGAGATAGAGATCAATAATGATTTCGCATAAATTAAAGATGGCCGCTCATCCTTCCTGCCACTCAGAGGAACTGATGTGGTTATTAATTGAAAGTCTCTTGATACATTGATGCTGTATACCAAGTTTCGTATAGAACACTGAAATGGTATCAGAGATATACATCATTAAAGATTTTGCATAAATTAAAGATGGCCACCAAGATTTTCGCCCAATTAGAGAAACCATAACTGTCATTTGTCGTAAGTCTCTTGATGCAACGATGATGTATACCAAATTTTACATCGAGCACTTCAACGGTATCAGAGAACGAGATCATTAATGATTTTGCATAAATTAAAGATGGCCGCCCATCCTTCTCAGGTATGAAAGCATACTAAAATGGGGTAAGAAACTGCTACAACAGTCTGTTACTTATTCAGTACTAAAACGGGGGATATTTCGCTTTCTGGGTTTACCGCATACCCAATTCTCCCTCTGGCACTGAAGAGCGGTATGCAGGGGAGAAGTGCCGGAACTATCAATCACAAACCAGGTGACGTCATAGTTCTTCTAGGTAAAACAAGCGCATGTGCGAAGCATACGCGAAGAATGACTAGATTTTAAACACAGTATCTGGTAGAGTGATTCGGTGGCCGAGTGGGTTAGAGAGGTTCGGCTGTCGGCACAAGGGTCGCGTGTTCGCCCCCACTCAGGACAGACTGTAGTAGCAGGGTGTTAGCTGGAAATGGAGTGCTACCATACCTCTCCTTCTCTCCACTCGAGGAACTGATGTGGTTATTCATTGCAAGTTTCTTGATACATCGATGCTGTATATCCAGTTTGGTATAGAACACTTAAATGATATCAGAGATATATATCATTAAAGTTTTTGCATAAATTAAAGATGGCCGCCAAGGTTTTCAGTCAATCAGGTCCCGATTTAAAGTATCTGTATGCATCGATGATGTATACATGTACCAACTTTCATATAAAATAATTGAATGGTAACAGAGAAATGTTTCATTATCGATTTTGCATAAATTAAAGATGGCCTGCAGGATTTCCAGCTAATCAGAAAAGCCGGTTTGGAAATTCATTGAAAGTTGCTTGATGTATCGATGATGTATACCAACTTTCGTATTGAACAGTTGAATGGTTTCCGAGATATGGATCATTATCCATTTTGCATAAAATTAAAGATGGCCACCAAGGTTTCCACCCAATCTGGTCCCAATTCAATAGGCTTCTGGTCCTTGACTAGATAAACAAGCATACCAAATTTGGGATTCTCCAGTGGAACCGTTTCCGTCTATCTCGCTCACGTACTGACGTACGAACAGACGGACGTACAAGACGACAATACCCCATGGCCAAAATTGGACGAGGGGTAAAAATGAGTATTGAGATACAATGTAAAATCCTCATGGTTAGATGGACTGGAGCTATGCTGGGATGCATCCTCTCGTGGCATCATATTTTTTCATGTACCTCCTCCCTAGCATATTACAGTTCTATTTGGTTATCTCCCCTGTCACCACAGCTTCAAAACTGTGATATGCAGAGCTCTTTCTGTAGATCAGGGTGAAATGCTTGCAACATTCCTTGAATATTTCAGAAGTAGAATGGAAAGAAAACATTTCTGAATACAGGGAAATTATTACGTAAATGATTTGACCACCACTGGATTTTAGAAACTTACTATAAAAAGATAATGCAGAGGGTCTTGAGGGGTAAGCTTAAATGGCGAAAATTCCAAACTGTAACTCAACACACATATTTCATGAAAATGTAAATGAATACAGGCAAAGTGAAATATCCCATTCTTTTCCACAATGAATTAAACTTATACTGGTATTATTTAATACTAAATTACTGCCCAAACAAGCTTTCTAATGAGGATGAGTTAGTCCCACAAAATCACTCAACATGCGCCTCTCAAAATCTGTGGTTTAGCACTTATCACAGGCAAAATCACTTGCTGGCGGCAGGTAGGCAGGTGATATTTCGATCCCTGATATTAAATGGAGTGTTTGTAATAAGGTTGTAATTTTCCTCCATCCACTCTGTCCATCAGTGTTTTATGCAGTTTCTGGGTTATCGAGTTGTCTCTCAACCCAAACACTTCAACGTACTCTTCTGCCGTAATTTTGTACCTCGCCAGGCTATCCTTCATCATTGTCAACCTTTGAGGATAGAATAAAACAGAATAGATGTAAGGTTATTGTAATCCTTCAGTATATTCAAAACAGCATTCCATCTTCCTTTTATCAAAGTACCACAAGGTCAATGGTCAACCCTCTACAAATTCAGTGACACAAAGTCAAATTTTCTAAGATGGAATCAGGGAGCTTGAAATAAAAAAAAAGATTTAAAATATTGCAGATCAAACCGCTAGCTTGAAATTGAAAGGGGCAGAGTCCTGCCTTTCTCTGGAGAGGCACTTGACCAAATTAAGGGGCACCTACCTTGGAAATCTCTGCCCCCCCAGCACTGGCTTAAAAGATGGCAGTTAAATTGGCAAGTTCGTGGATGCCATTTTTGACTTATATGTCTGTGTTGTTTGGGACAAATTCGGAGACGGAGATCGGAGAGGTAGCTAGGGGCCTGCAGATAATTCACTCCACAGGATGATCAAAATAATTAAAATCAGTCGGTGAATTTTTATAGAACTCCTGTACCATTGTCAGTTGCATAATGCACTTCGGAAAGTTGGATTATAAACAATAATTACAAATCATGTTCATGTGCATGATGCATGGATGACACTAGCAGCAATATATAATAATAATAATACACCATATTTACCCCGGTAGCCAGTTTAGCTTCCACTGGACCGAGTACATTCATACACCGATACATAACACACAATCATACATCTGGTTTTTCCACGTGTAATTAACATCTTCATCTACATATACAAACTTCTCTAAGAAGAGTTTATAATGCAAACTTACTTTTCTGTATCTGCCTCATTTACCGGCAAAGCTTTGACGAACACCTTTGAATTTCTGATGTCAATCACTTCTCCAAGTCCATCACACGCCAGTGCAGAGAGCTCTTCCACAACATAACCAGCAGATGGGGCTTTTTTGGGCCCTGCCTTCCTCATTAATTCTCTGACTGGGACAAATGGTCCTGGACGTTTCAATGCCATTTCGCACAGAGTGGGGCCTGGTGGGGACATATCGATGTCTAGATGTCCGTCCAGTGCCTGAAATATGATTATGTGAACTCAAAATCATTTGTTTTTCATAAACTTACTGATAACTACTAACCAATCTAGTATCCTGAAATACTCATAAATGTTACGATTCAGGGTGGTTCAGGTGGCAATAAATGTTGTTGGCCCTTAAATACTGTGTTCACAAGGGACTGTCACCGGTATCCACATCTTTACCTCTGTTACATTTGAAAATAGGTCAATGTCAAGGTCAGTTCTGCATGAACTGTATTT